>LZPO01035072.1:101256-117285 GCA_001675575.1 Neotoma lepida | reverse complement strand
CAGCTAACCTGTTTTCTATGTGTTTAATTTTAAGGTCTTTAATGCGCACTATAACTTAACCCGTCACATGCCGGTGCACACAGGAGCAAGACCCTTCGTTTGCAAAGTGTGTGGGAAAGGTTTCCGGCAAGCCAGCACCCTTTGCAGGCATAAGATCATTCACACGCAGGTATGTTCCTCTGGCACAATTTTACCGGGTACTCTTCGGAACTGTTTGCCTCCTCCCCCCCCCCAAAAAAATAAAACGGTCGATAGAGCCTCACTATTTGGCCTAAGATCTGTTGAGCTGTGCTGGCCGCACTGGGGAGATGTCTTGTATTGTCGCCTTTGTTCTGTTTAAAAGCTTCAGGGTGTTAGTGTATTGTGCTGGTAGGAGTCCACATCATAATAACAAAGTACCTTAAATTAAATTCTCTATTCTTCCCTTTCTCTCTGCTGCTTAGGAAAAACCTCACAAATGCAACCAGTGCGGTAAAGCATTTAATAGAAGTTCCACGTTAAACACACATACCCGGATCCACGCGGGCTACAAACCATTCGTGTGCGAATTCTGTGGCAAAGGATTTCATCAAAAAGGTATTGAACCCAGCAGATGTCTTCTCACAGTGGGTCTTAGGAAAGCTGTACTGAATCTTCTCGGGATAGTTTAGAAAATGACCTGTAAGTGTAAAGGCGTCCCTGAGGAAGGCTGTGTTCTGACTCTCTACCCTTGGGTCTGACCAGTGTTAGAAAAGGCACATTTGATAAATCAAAGGGTACTTCTTTGTAACCTCCAGTTTTCGTTTCGTATAACTGGATAAATTAAATATGTTTTGATACGTAGAAGAAATCAACCTAGCGTGCTTTAAAATAAACTTAGGAGAACCAGTGCCCTGCACCCTGAGTCGGGGCTGTGACGGCTCTTCAGCCGGCCTCCTTAACTTTTATACATCTTCTGCTGTTCCAGCTCTGTTCAGAACCTTATCCCGGCTATTTTTTCTGTTTCAGGGAATTACAAAAACCACAAGTTGACCCACAGCGGGGAGAAGCAGTTCAAGTGCAATATCTGCAACAAGGCTTTCCACCAGGTGTACAACCTCACCTTTCACATGCACACTCACAACGACAAGAAACCTTTCACCTGCCCGACGTGCGGCAAGGGCTTCTGCAGGAACTTTGACCTCAAGAAGCACGTTCGCAAGCTGCACGACAGCAGTCTGGGGCTGACCCGCACTCCGACTGGGGAGCCAGGCAGCGATCCGCCGCCCCAGCTGCAACAGCCGCCGCCTGCACCTCTGCCGCCAATGCAGCCTACGTTGCCGCCTTCTGGGCCTCTGCAACCCGGGCTTCACCAAGGCCACCAGTGATGGAGGCCAAAGTTCCCCACAACCCCAGTGGGCGGGCCCCCACTGCGGAGGTCGGCAGACTAGGTCGGACCTCTTGGTCTAGGCTCTCCTGCAAAAACTGGGGCACCTTGGGCCCCTCACTTTTGGGCGGACCACAAGCCTCTACATTCCTTGGCCTTTCGCCTCTTGCATGCACCTGCTAAATGGTTTTGTGTATTATATTCTATATAGGCACTAACAATTATGATANATTTGGAGGGGCTTATTTCAATTTTTTTAAGTTGAAAAGACTTTTCATCTCTGGTGGAGAGATGATGTTTGTTTGTTTTGTTTTGTTTTTAAACAAAAATCTGCTGTATTTATTGAGCTCTGTATTATTCTACTCGGGAATGCTGCACCATTTTAATTTTATTNTTGTATATATTTCCATTGTGTCGATTCTGCTGTCTCAAAATGCCTGCTGATTGTTTATAATTTTCTCCTTCCCCGAAGCAACAAAACACGGTGTGTATGTTCTATATACACACACGTGTGTGTGCCCGTGAAGGCGNGTTCAACGTTTGTGAGCACATACATATACACACATACACATTAGATAAGAGTGGTTCATAATGAATGAATTTGAATTTTTGTTTTGATTCTTGCACGAAGTTGATTCATTGACTGTTGGAAATAAATACTTGGAATATGCTTATTTAATCAACAAGCTTCAAGACTTTGTGTTATTCCGCTAAAGATCCCGGGCTACGACTTTCTCACTCGTACTCATCTTTTTTTTTTTTTGATTAATTATGCATACTAATTTGATCTGAATATTTACCATATGCAAATAGTCCGTCCCTATGTTTAGGGCAAGGTTATGAAATACGGTTAAACTCTGAGACAGAAGATGTGTGTCTAACAGAAACACGACTTTGGCATGGATCTTCTGGTAGATTTGTGGTGCAAAAGTGGGGGGCGGACATTGTATTTCGAGGCTGGGTTGTGTGTATTTCCNCCATTCTGAAGACACACACTGACTTGTACACAGCTGGCAAAGACAGCCTCCGTGTTTTTAGATGTGTGCACATGTTTATAGCCGCGTATACTTCCATTCAAGGAGGAGACATGGATGAAAACCAAACCGTGGCGGGTGCCAGGTCCTTGAAACGCTTTAAGTGTTAATCAGCAGCTCCGCTGTGCGCTGGAGCTCTGGTGTTTTCTAACTGCAAGTCTCTCCTGTTGTCTTGCCAAAACAGTGAAACAACTGCTAAAGACTTTAATTAAGAGGGGTAATTAGTTCAGATTTATCAAAGCCGGGTTGTTATACTATTAGCTGCTCAGTAGAAGCTGCCAGACAAACTCACAGCCCTACATAGAAGTCCTGCGACAGCGGGCAACTTCCTAGGGCTGAAGCTGCTANGAATGGGAGGGTGGGGTAGCTACAGAGACGGTCCCAGTCCCGCTGTCACAGAGTCCTCGCCTCCTGATGCTGGGGAATGGGTGCGTGAGACTCCCTCCACCTAGGCGCTGCGGCCTGGGCTGTNTGTCCAGAGAATCCACCCAGTTTTCCACACCGCAGACTCATTCTCCTGAGAGCCAAGCACTTTCTTTCTTCTCCTGCCTGGAGCAGGGTGACCTTGCCAGTCCGGGATCACTCGACAATTGCTGGTAGCATTTGGGCCTCAGTTTTGATCGTCATGTGNCACACAAGAAAAGGGTGGGTCCGTGGGGCAACAGGCCACCGGCGGGTGGGAGATGAGCGGAGGGCCACTGCAGAGGTGCAGCATCAACTTTCTAAGTAACTAGAATTCCCACTTCAATCAAAGCCGTGAAGGGCACACCGTTCTGGGTGCCAAGAATGGGCTAGGAGCTGGAAGGTGACAAAGGCACCTGCGGGTCTCCTCAGCGGAGGGGGTGCGAGAGTCCCACTGGGACCCACAAACGGCGCCCAGCCTGGAGGAAAGATGAGGGGGGAGGAGTGCTGGAGCGAGCTGAAGCCGCTGGGTTCCGGAGAAGGGCAGCAAGGACTTGGTCCTCCTTCCCAGAGCTTACGCCAATGGGCACATCCAATGCAAGTGCGAACAAGCCAACATCATGGGATCAAATCTGGACTTTCATCTCCCCCATCTCTTCACCCCCACTTTCTTCTTTGTCAACAGACATTCAACCCATGGTAGATTTGACTTCGGAAAACGTGAGAACTCCAGTTAGATTAGGTGTCTTTATGAATATGGCATCCGACTTGATCTTCTCCTTCCAAACGCTGACCACATTCCCTTATAGTTGCCAGTGCAGCAGAGAGTGTGTTGAGAAATGTCTCCTAGGTGACAGGCAACTGCCTTTGCAAAGTGGCTTCCTTGGATCCTGAAAGCATTTGTTCCTTTGAGGATGAAGAATGAGATCAGAGGTCGTTATAACTTGCAGTTGTATATATTTTAAGTTCAAGGGTAGAATAGAGCCTTTGCTTCTTGAACTTGTCCTCAATTAACATTCAAACTTTCTCTCAAAACTTAGGGTGAAACGTCCTTTAGACATGCAAGGTGATGGCATTGTTATGTGGTGGAAAACCAAATGAACATTGTTGAGGAAAACACCTAAACCACAGAATACTCCTTGTTAGGAGGTATTTATATGCACATTTCCATCTCCTAACCCATGCCAGTATGCTTTGATATACTAAATAAAGACATGTCTCACCAAAGNAATGAATTGGTTTCTGATGTTGAAAGAAGAAAGGGGAGAGGGGGAGGGAGAGGGATGGGGGGGGAGGCATGGAGGAAGGAGAGGGGAGGGGGATGCAGGAATAGAAGGAGAGCAAATAGAGGCTAGGTTCTCCTGGAACGACTTTGTCTATGGTTGGCTGTGGATGCTGCTGTGTTTCCAGTGAGGTTTGCAGGTGGAAATGGTTGTCTTTTGCTAACAGGTTTGAGCAGCCTGGAGTGTTGGTGATGACATGGAGGAGGCCAAAAGGAAATTCTCTAAAACTAAGCACTCAAGAGAAGCACTTGTCAGGAGATCAGTGAACTTTGAGTTCTGACAAAGCTCTCCGAGATTGCTATAATCAAGGAGTACCCCTTAAAGATAGTATGAGCTCAGGGATTAAGTTTATGGGGAGGGGATTGGTAAAATGGGACACTTAACCTATAGTCATTGGAAGACCTCACAGTTCTTCTGTTTCTGGTAAATATTGAAAGGTGATCCCTTCTCTTGACTATCTCACCTCTATCCATTCGAGCTTACATGGATTTTAATGCCTGCTCATAGAATCCTAAAATATATGTGCAGCAAAATTTGGCTTTGTTGAAACCCAACTTCATTAGGTTTCATATTAGCCAGCCAATTCTTTCATATTTCCTGAGGGCTAATGCCAGTGTTCAGATTTTAAACCAGAAAAATGGCTTTTCTTCAACTTGGTCCAGAGGAAGATAATTCAGACAAATGTAGGGATGAATTTTTGAAAGTTGTGATCCACTGGGACTATATGTTTTTGCTCAGTTTTTTGAAATCAAAATATGATAAAACATAATTAACAATGTAAGTAATTAAGTCCTACCTACTTAATATAAAACCCAAACTGAGATTTCTAATAATGTCTTCCTAAATATAATAATTTCTCCAGGTTTCCAAAAGTATAACTTATGAACAAGTTTCTCTGCAAAACTGGGACTAAGTAGTCAGGCTTGGTATAAGTAAAGCCGTTGCTTGAGGGTCTTATCAAAGTCAATGCTTGTTAGTGAATGATGGTTGAAGCTTAACTACTTATAGAACACCATTTCTTTCAAACTGTGGAAAAAGAGCAGGGCATGGTGATGCACACCCTTAATCCCAGCACTAAAGAGGCAGAAGTAGATAGCTCCCTTCTATGTGAGTTCTAGTCCAGCCTGGTCTACATAGCGAGTTCAAGGCTGGCTAGAGATACAAAGTGAGATCCTGCCTCAAACAAACAACAGAAAAGTAGAAAAAAAACTAACCTAGAAGGCAGCATAGTCTTCATTTTTAGAATCTTTGCATCTTGCTTGATAGATTTCTCCTTTCTATTAGTGGCAGTTATGTAAGGCATATTAATTTTGCTAGGATTGGCAACAACTTAAAGGCCTGACTAGTGTAATAGGCCTGTTTTGTGTTTGTAAAAGTACCACAAAACAAACAATTATAAGATATAAATGATCTCAAATCCAAAATTGAGGCAGACAGAAAAATAAGGTTTTCTTTCTCACTTTATAAGCTCTTCTATTGAATAAATCTTTTTTATTTATTTCTGTGTGTGAGGTTTGCTTCAAGGCACGATTGCTTGCTCTGTTACCAGAAGGCATTGTAAAGAGCATGAAACTCACAATCTGAATCCTAAGGGGGTAAGAATTTGAAGCTGCTAGATCTCAAATAATTGTTGAACCTGATAAAACATCAATTTTTTTTTTTTGCTGTGCTTTGCTGACATGAGATTGCTTTCTATGCTAGATAGTTTTATGTCAACTTGATACAAGCTAAAGTTGTCTGAGAGGAGGGAACCTCAAATAAGAAAATGCAAGTTTGTAGAGCATTTTCTTAATTAGTGATTGATGAGGGAGAAGGGCCTAGCCCATTATGGGTGGTGCTATCCCTAGGCTGGTGGTCCTGGGTTCTATAAGAAACAGGCTGAGCAAGCCATGAGGAGCAAGCCAATAAGCAGCACTCCTCCATGGCCTCTGTATCAGCTCCTGCCTCCGTGTTCCTGCCCTGTTTGAGTTTCTGTTCTGACTTCCTTCAATAAAGGACTACAATGTGGAAATCCATTATTGGACGTCAAATAAACTCTTTTCTCCCTAACTTGTTTTTTGGTCATAGTGTTTTGTTACAGCAATAGAAACCTTAACCAAGTTACTTTGCCATAAGGAGTTGTTTGATCTTATTAGATTAGTTAAAAACTGAAAAGCAAACTATAAGTAGAGGATACTTTGCTATGAATTTTACTGCTTTTAGGGATTAATGCATATGTCTATTGCAGCTTCAGAGCAAAGCAAAAACAAATAACCATATGCTAATAGACACACCTGTCAGCTGGACTTGTGATGACTCCAAAATTGCCACTTTAAGCCAGTGTAGGGTGTTTCACTAGACTCAATAGGGAAGAAGTCTGGTATCTATATGAACTTGCTGGGGGAAAAAAATCTCTCTATTGTTATATTTGTCTGCACTTTTAAGACACATTATAATGGGGTCTGAGGAAAAGTCAAAATTCATCATGCCACAGCACAGGACCAAAGTAATCTCAAAGAACCAGGTACAGTTTCTGTTCAAGACTGAGGTGGGATTCGTGTCAAACAGAAGCCCATTGTTTTTGGTCTTTGTGAGGTTAAATTACTAAGTAAATGGAACAGAATTCTTCTGATACAAGTCTCCTGGCTTACTACTTTGCTGTCAAATAAACAATTGTTTCCATGGGTGCTAAGATGTGGGAGCAGGAAGAGTGCACAGCAAGCTCCTGCCAGGAGCTGGTCATCAGGCACAGAGTGTAGAGGAGCCATTAAATGTTCTAAGTCTGTTCTTCATAGGAATCACAGACTTTTTTTTTTGTCTCATAGACATTTGAAAGTTCAGTCTAACATGTGGCCCTCTAGTCATAATAACAAGTAAGGTGACATCTTTTGATGGCTCAAAATAGAAATGAAGTTTATTAGTCAAATTGGAACCAAATCCAGAGTGTATGTACTAGTCAGCTTGAGCTACCATAAAAACAACAAACAAACAAACAAACAAACAAACACAAAACACAGCAGGAGGAGTGCTTGATACTAAGTGGGTTGTGCTGCTGCTGGTGGTGGTGATAATGATGATGATTGTCAACTTATTATCTGGGGAGAGAGAACCTCAATTGACAAAATGCTCCCATCCAACTGGCTTACAGGTAAGTCTGTGTGGCATTTCCTGGTTTAATGATTGATGTGGGAGGGCTCAGCCTACTGCAGGTGGTGCCACCCCTGAACAACTGGTCCCAGGAGGTATCAGGAAGGTAGCACAACATAAAGCTGGGGGGCAAGCCAGCAGGCAGCACTCCTCCAAGGCCTCTGCTTCAGTTCCTGCCTCCAGGCAGGCCCCTGCCTTGAGTTTCTGCCTGACTTCCTTCAATGATGGACTGTGACATGAATTATTATATGAAATGAAGCATTTCCTCTATGAGCTGCTTTTGGTCATGGGTTTATCACAGCAACACAAAGTGAACCGAACAATAAGACAGCTCTATCAACCTTACCCAGGCTCAGGGAATACCACAGAAGCAGAAGCAGAAAGAATAGAAGAGACAGAGGATGGGAAGATGCGTAGCAAAAAAAAAAAAAAATCTTCTAGACATGATAGCTGTTACACTCATGAGCTCAGGATAGCTATGGTTATCTCTACAAGACTCGTAGGTGATTGAGCCCATCACTATTATATCATGGATGGAGGAGGGGCCCATGAGTTCTCACCTCTCCTTTAGAGTCAATTGGCAGTTAATATTTGCTGATGGAGAGGGTGTCATTGTCTTCAGTAGCCACTAGTAAGTTGCCTATGTTTCAGTAAATAAACTCCTACCACCTCCCATGTAAGCAACCCTAATTAAACTCAGCTGGTCGCACACAGAAATGGGCCATGAAAACAGGAGGACTTGTTAGTGACAAGAGGAGGAGAGAAGGTTGTGGAAGAGTGAAAATTACAAAAATTCATTATATGCATGTTTGAAACTGTCAAAGAATTTTTCAAAATAACAGCATGTGTGGCTTAGACAGTTGAAATTTATTTTCTCATCATTCTGGAGGCTAAGGTCTTTGGTAAGTACGTCATGACGCTTTTTTGAAGTCTCTCTCTCTCTCTCTCTCTCTCTCTCTCTCTCTCTCTCTCTCTCTCTCTCTCTCTCTCCTCTCTCTCCAGTGTCCCTCATTATCCTGGAGCTTGCCAGGTAGGTTAAGCTGACTAGTAAGTGAGCATCAAGGATTCACATGCCTCTACCTCCCCAGTTCTGGGATTTTAAGTACATACACCTAGCTGTTTGTTTTGGTGCTGGTGGTAAATGCTAACTGTCGGTATTCACAGAGAAACCCAGTGTAATTTCTGAGCCCAATATACAGAGAAAGGAAAAAAGCTAGACTTTTATGGATGACCACACANGGGCCCAGCACCCTCCAGCCTCCAGCAGAGCCAAGGGAAGAAGGGCTTTTCTTTTTTCCCACAGAGCACGGTGATGGTGTTGAATCCACAGTTTCTGAAACAATAAAAGATAAAAATTAATTCAGAACAGAAAAGTGGAGATTCTTTTCCCATTGTATTTTGCTCAAGGTATTGGCACCCCTAAAATAAGTTGAGAATCATGGTGTTGAGAAGAGAGAGTCCTCAGAAAGAGGGCAGCTGAGCACAAGAGGGATGGGTGGATGGGTGACTGCAACTTGCTCCTAGGACCTGGAGAAAATTGAAAAACAAAATGAAAAAGAAGGTTGGAATCCATCAGTCTTCTGTGNTGGTCATCCCCACCTTCATCCTCCTCTCCTTCCTCCCCTTTATCATCATCTTTGTCTTATTCACCTTCATCCTCATTCCCTTCTTCATCAATATCTTCCAGTCCTTCCCCTTCATCATCAACATNACCACCATTATCATCATCATCATTGTCATCATTCATATTAGGAACCAAACAGTATTGCAAGGGATTTAGCCATACATTATTCTTGATGACCTCTCCAAACCAATCTGCACCTGCATCAGAATGGTCAGGAAACTGGTAAAGCAGCTCTCTGGCTCTTTGTGCCACCTCTTCCTGCGCTTGACTGGAGTATTTTGTCAAATCCTTTCCAGATTCCCATCTGATTTCAGTGGACTTTGAAGATGGGTCACCACTCTCGTTCAGATGAAATTCTTTGGAAAGAACTTTGTTTTCAAAGTAAGGATTTTCAGTAAGGATTTTCATCAAAATAAAAATCTATTCTGTCACCTGGTTAATGTCATCAAATTTTGTCACTTCAACTCTGGACAAATAATGCAGAGCCTCTTCATCTTCCTCCCAAGCAGTGTAGACACTTGTAGGTGGTTGACAAATGTTGTTGCCCCCAAATTTGGGGTTTGGGTGATCAATTCTGACCTCTTCTGAAAAACATGGTTGGCAGGGTTTGTTACATATTTCTTCTGCTTTCAAAATTTCCTCATTGGCTTATTGATTTAGTTCGTCCATCTCATTTTGTACTTCTTCCAGCAGGTCCTCCAGCTTCGGGGCAGGAGTCCGTCTGAGTTTCTTGGGCTGAGGCAGGATCGCAGATTGGGGTTTCAGAGCTGTGGCATGAAGCTAGTGGCTAGAAGCCTGAGGCCAGAGCCCGAAGCTCAGAGCAGGAAGAAACTTGTAGGAACTCACAATGGGCTGTTTTAAATAGAGATTCTGAGAATTTTTAAAAATTGTTGGAAGAGATTTATTTATATTATGTGTATGAGTGTTTTGTGCTTGCATGTGTGTGTGCCACATGTGTGTCTAGTCCTCGGTGTAAGAAGAGAGCATTGAATCTCCTAGAACTGGAGTTGTGGATGATTGTGAGCCAACGTATGGGGGTTAGGAACTGAACCTGGGTCCTCTGCAAAATTAACAAGTGTTCTTAACCATTGAACAGTTTTTCCAGCAGGAGGAGTTTTGAGGATTTAACTCAGGTCCTTGTGCTTGGGAGTCAACACTTTAGTAGTTAAGCAAACTCCACAGCTCAAAGCCTTTCTTTCTGGTTGGCTTAGAACTGCCTTTTTTATTTTCTTTAAACTTTTAACTTAAAACTTTCTTTTAAAATATATTTTCCTTAATTTTTCAGAATTTCGTACAGTGTGTTTTGATCATATTCACATCCTACTTCTTCTAGAGCCATCTCCTACCTCTCCACCCATCTGAACTCGGTTTCTTCTTATTTCATTTTATTTATTTTTAAATGCTTTTTTTTCATACAATGCATTTTGACCATAAAGAATATGATCACATGACCCTCTTTGTGCCTATCAGGAGTAAGGGCAGAGTCAGGAGAAAGAGAGAGCAAGCTTTCCTGTGTCTCTTACCATGGCAACATGAATCCCATCAGAACAGAGTTCTCTCCTCATGACCTCATCCATCCATACTTAGCCTCCAAAGGCCCCATCTCCAAGTACCATCATAGGCTAGGACTTCAACATATGTTTTGAGGGGACACAGCATTGAGTCCATATTAGTGGGTGAAACATTCTAAAAGTGTGCTTTGTTTATACAAAGCTTTCAGCAAACATGGACTTAGGTTCTTAAAAAACTCGTAAAAATAGAATTTAGAGAACAGTATAAACAATACAGCAACCCAGTTTGTTCAGCAAATAAACTGTGAGGAGGTAGGAAGAAGAGAGGGAGGGAAGGAGGATGAAGAGAGGGAGAAAGGGGCAGGAGAGATGGCTAAGTGGTTAAGAACATTGGTTGTTCTTCCAGAGGTCCTGAGTTCAATTCCCAGCAACCACATGGTAGCTCACAACCATCTATGACGGGATCTGATGCTCTCTTGCAGCACACAGGTATAAATGCAGAACACTCATACATAAAATATAAATAAATAAAATTTTTTAAAAAGAGAGAGGGAGAAAGATGGGGTTGGAAGCTGGTGGGAGGAGAGACCCTAACAATTAAAGGGTTTTAAAAACAGGATAATTGTGTGGGTGTGACTCTTCTATCACTTCTACTTCTATCAATACACTGTGAAGTAGAAGTAATTTGTGATATCTGAGAACACAGGGGATTGAGCTCTGACTAGGTATTTAATAAATCCAAAGAATTGTTTTTACCATTTCAAATGTGAGGAAAGTGTCATGGTCTTACCAGAAAATCGTATCCTTTAGAGGTCTGTATTCACTACTTAAAGATGAGATGGTAATATGCCTAGGATTCCTTAAAAATTATATTAGAAAACGAGCATGAATATCAGTACAAAACACATAAGACTAGCCATGAGTTGGTAATTGTTGAAGTCAGATGACAGTAAACAAAATCCTATTATACATACTGAATTCTTTTCATTTGAAATCTCACATAGCAAGACTTTTAAATGACCTTATAGTGAGTGTGTCACAAAAAGTTCACCCTAAATACTTGTAAATCTATCACCTCAAAACATTCATTGTATTTTTACATTATCTTATAAATATGATTCAAGGAATTTGCTGTCATCGCAATCTAGGTGTTTAAACATACACACAAATGTCAGTAAAATAAGTGACGTAAAAGGACTTGAAGTGGGAAGAGAGGTAAGTCTTTTTTAAAAGCTATTTTTTTATTTGTATTGTTTGGAGATGTGGCAGTAAATTGTTACAGCAGCCATGAGAAACTAATACTGCATTCGAATGGTACTGAAGAAAATTGTAGTTGGATATCACTAGAAAAAAAGAATAATTTTTAGTGACTATTTGACAGTTCATACCTGTGTATGAAGTATCTTGATCATATCCACCCCCAACTCCCTCCTCTAACACATGAGGCATTCCTAACGCCTTCCCCTCCCTCCTTCATGTTATTTTATTTTATTTTATAACTGACTGAATCCAATTAATGTTGCCTGCTGTAATGTTGACTGACCTGGTGCGGCTAGCTTGATCTTATACAGATCTTGTACAGGTAACTACAACTGCANTGAGTTCATGAGTGCATTTATCACAGCATGTCCAAAGTTCACAGCACTTGCCTCTATCCTTGGCTCTCATGTTATTTTCCCTCCCTCTTCCTCAGTGTTCTCTGAGCTTTGAGGAGGTGATGCAAATGTCTCATTTGGGGTGGGGCCCTCAGATGTCACTTATTAGAATTATGAGTCTCTGCCATAAGTGCTGCTCAGCGCATAAGAAGCATCTCAGGCCAAAGATGAAGACAGCACTAAGCTATGGATATAAATACAAACATTTGAAAGGGAGTTTGGAAACAAGTCTATTTAGTAAAACAACAGTAGTGATTCCTCCCCCACCCTCAGAGCCTAGAACTGCTGAGCCATGTGCTGACCAAGTTTATGGTAAAAGGCATGAGTTCCCTCTGGTGGAGCAGATCTCAAATGCAGTTAGAAAGAGNTTGGTTACCCCCATAACCTTCATACCGTATTGTACCAATGAGCACATGCTGCTTGGCAGGTCAGTATGGTAGCATTCACGGTCCACTGCTGGATAGTACCATCGATGGCTTCTCCCCGACCCCTAAGTGGCCCACATAGCACCTTCTGGCACTATGAGAACTATCCAGAAAGGATGAAGTTTTCAGCCCAGTTCTAGCTTGATTTTTTTTATGTCCTATAACTGAAGTGTATTGTCTTCAGAAATAGGATCTTACCATCTAGTGATGGTGGGCAAGCAAGAGGAATGTTTGGCAGGGGGCCTTCTGGGGCCTCCCTGACCAATAACTTGTAGGGGTATCACTCACTGGGCACTGATGTTCTAACTTGAGAGCCCATGTTTTCTGGAGGATGTATTGTCCAATCATTCAGGATACCTGTGTTCAAACTCCTTCATTTAGGTAGTCTTTTTGATGACTCTCAGTAACTGTCAATAATGATAAAAATGGGAGAGAACCAGTGGGTCCAACANTCTCCTGAGAAGAGAAAGTTAAGAATCAATGACAATAGGCAATTTATATTGTNTAGGCTATTTTAAATGAGAAAGAAACACATATAGATGGAGTATATTTAAAGATGAATAGAAGAGAAATAGAATTGTATGGTCATTCTGAGAAGAAAACATATAGCATATGTAGAGTTTGGCACTATTTATTCTTTCAGGAATCCAGAAGGGGATCTTGAAACATGAAGGGAGGGCTACCTTCATCAACATATTTAATATNATGTATAAAAATCAGAAATATGCTATGAATAAAAATAAGTAGATCAGAAGTCAGGAGTACTAATATCAGAATGCTACATCCTGCTAGACAATTCTGGTACATCTTAATACATATGTGCAACATAGACACATTTATTGCTATTCAATTAAGCACAAATGTTTTGCTTAAAGAGTGAGTTTAAAATATAAGAAACTGCTTATAAGTTTACCCAGGAAAAACAAAACAAAACAAAAACTCAACCCCCCCCCAAAAAAAACAAATAAAATATAAGAAATTAAATAAATTTAGAGTAGTCAAGGGTTGTTTCATATTTCTTCGTAAATCTGAAATGACTTCTAGATTAGGAACTTGAGGGTAAAAAAGAGGAAATACTATGTGGGTTAAATCAGTTGATCAGCAAAATANTTCTTGTATGCTCAATATAGGACAAACGTGATGGCAATGGCGAGGAAACAGGGGCATTGCCCAAGCTTTGGTAGATTTCAGTGTGATATGTGTACTCATAAATATTTATTAATTGTAAATACAAAACCACTATTAAAGAGAATCAAGTTTCTAGCAGGGAAGTGTAGCAAAGCCTCAGAATAAAGGAGGTAAGTGTTTGGAAACCTCTTCCTAAGAAAGTGATTTTAAGGAGAGTGTTTTAAATTAACCTCTGTATCTTCCTTGTCAACAAACTAAGATTTTTCCCTCAACATGGGACTTAATATTAGGAAAGAGAAGAATATGCAATTCTTGAACAAGAAGACTGTCACTCACTTTGAGTCTCAGGATTGACCTTTAGAGTGATGTCCTAAAATCTAAGCTTACATTATTGTCCATCAGAAACAAAATAACTTTTCCTGAATTCAAAAGATATTTTGTCTTGCTAGAAATCTTAAGAAATTTTCATATATAATTATAAAACATATAAATACAAATCTGATTATTTTCATAAATGTGTCTGCTGGTTGAACTAAAGATGGGTTGAACTTGGAGAATGACACTTAAGTCATGAAACTTAATCAAGGGATTATTTTAATTATAACTATTATCATGGTCAGGATTTTAAAAACATAGTCCTTGGGCTGAGCATACTGTTATCTGGGAAATGTTATTTTCTCCTGTGATGAAGAGCAAAGACTGCCTGAAGCCATTTGCCTTCACTTAGCAAGGCCAGCAGAACACTTCTTCTTCCTTCCAAGCTGAGTAAATTCTCATGTTCTCTGAATGATCTAAATCACAGGAAGTCATGTTGACCTACTAAATTAATTACTATTTACTAGAAATATCTAAAGTATTTTTATTGGAAACAATATAATTAGAATAGATTAGAATAGACAAAAAAATGGAACAGAAAATTATTCCATTAGCAAAACGATGAAAAATAAGTGTAAAAACATTAATTAAGCCAAGTAACAAAGAACAAAAATTTATTTTTTGTTGTTTTAATTGAAAAAATATTTTTGATATAATATATTATCAGTTTCCTCATCTTCTTCCAGATATTCCTCACCTCCCCACCCATCAAACTCCACACATTCTTTCTCTCTTTCTCTTTAAAACACAAACAGACAAATAAAAAACAACCAACCAGAATAGAATAAAACAGACAAACAGAGGAAAAAGAAAAAAAGTACAAGAAGCATCTACACATGCAGAGACACATGCTCACACAGAAGACCCAGGAAAAGACAAAATCAGAAAACAAATATGTAAACAAATGATAAGTATTGTTAAAAAACATTATGGGAAAAAAGATCTCCCCAAATACCACTGAGTTTGTTTTGAGTTGGCCATCTACTGATGTCCATGGGGCTTACCCTTGAGTGTGGTTTGTATACCCAAGTGAGACTTCATTGGAGAAAACTAATTTTTTCTTTGTGAGCAGTTGTCAACTGGAGACAGCTTCTTGGTTAGGAATGGGCAATAACATACATTTCCTCCTCTCAGTGCTAGGATCTGGGACCCCAAATATGGTTTTGACCTGTGCAGACTTTGTGTAAATCCTGTGTATACTGCTGCAGCCACTCTGAGTTCATTTGTGCAGCAGTCCTGTTTTATCTAGAAGGCATTGTTTCCTTGGTGTCCTATAAACGGAGGCAGAGTTTTGCTGTCGTGACCGACTGGTCCCAAATAAACAAATTATATTAATTACAAAATGTTCAGCCAATAGCTCAGGCTTATTATTAGCTAACTCTTACATTTAAATTAACCCATATTTCTATTTATGATTTGCCATGTGACAGTACTTTTATTAGCATGGCATGTTCATCTCCTGTTCCTTATGTGTCTAGCTGGTAACTCCTGACTCTGCTCTTCTCCTTCCTAGCATCCTTAGTTTGGTTGCACCGCCTATACTTCCTGCCTGGTTACTGGCCAATCAGCATTTTATTAAACCAATTAGAGTGACAAATCTTTACAGTGTACAAAAGGTTTATTTCACAGCATTTCTCCCTTTTTGTCTAATTAAAAAGGAAGCTTTTAACTTTAACATAGTAAGATTATATACAACAAAAACAGTTATCAAGTAAGAATTACAGCTACAATATCCAGTCTATTTGTTGACAAAATCAGAGAAAACATTTAATTATCCAACCTATCCTAGTGAGTCCAAAGTTTTATATCTAATTTACCCATTTATCATAACTAAGAAAAATAATAACCATGACTATCTAGTCTTCAATTCCATCAAAGATCCCAGAAGGGTAAAATGTTACCTAATGACAGGGACATCTCTCTGCCTTGACAGTCATCCAAAGTTCCTCTGTAATGTTGGGGCATCCAACTCTGGCCTACAGGCCTAGCATATATGACAGACTTTCCTGTGAAGCAGGAAATTTTGAAGGACTGTTCTACCTTGTCTTGGCAAAGTTTAGCAGTCACCTTTCTTTCATTCAAACTGCTGGTCCAGTTTGGATAGTAACTGTCAACAATTGA
>LZPO01035072.1:87755-101236 GCA_001675575.1 Neotoma lepida | reverse complement strand
TTTTTGCCCAGATGACTAGCTTTTGCCATAAGGAAAACAAACTCTAAATGGAGTTTCTTTGATTCCCATCACCCTTTTTGAAGTAATTGGTGCTGCCACAGCACAATAACATACTGTATCCAGACTCTTCATGTATTTTCCATCTTTATGAGGCTTTTTTAAAATTACTTTACCCCCTTTTAAGGACTTTATTATTTTAAAATCATATATTTCTTTTTTTATAACTGTCTATACCTTCTCTTTTCTCTCCCAAGTCTCTATATATTTTTAAACACATTGTAAACAGTTTAGAGGGTTTTTTGTTTGATTTTCATCTGAGACTGTCATTACTGCTTATCTCTATCTTTTTCTGAGCACATGAGTCTTTAAATTGCTAAGCAAGCATGACTAGGACCAAAGTGGTGGCTTTGGCAGCTGGCTCCACCCCATTCCTTGGTCTGTGAAAGCTTAGCTTCATGATGAGGTATCAGCAGGATCACATTTACTGCCCCAGATCTGGGGAGTTTCTGAGTCTACCCTGCCACCTAGTAACCTGCCACCCACTGCTCATAAACCCCAATTAAGTGTTTGGTAGCAGGGCCTCTTAAAAAAGCCACTTGATTTTTGCCACTAGCACTGAGTCAGGAAGCCACTTCAGCTTGGCACTAGCAAACAGAGCCTACCCAAGGAAAAGCAATTCCCAAGAAGATGAGTTTGACTCCAATTTTGTGTGTTTAGAATCCTTTTTAAAGCTTTTTCAGGCTTTATGTGGAGATTCTTGCTGAAGGTTGGATGCCATATGTAATCAGAGGCAGAATTTTCTGTCCTGACCACCAATCTCAAATAAACACACAAAAGCTTATATTAATTACAAAATGCTAGGCCAATAGCTCAGGTTTGTTATTAGCTAACTCTTACATTTAAATTAACACATATTTCTATTTATGCTATGTCATGTGGTGGTACCTTTATTAGCACGGCATCATCTCCTGCTCCCTCTGCATCTGCTGGTGCATCCTGACTCCACCCTTCTTCATCCCAGCATCCTTAGTTTGGTCATCCCACCTATACTTCCTGCCCAGCTACTTGACCAATCAGCATTTTATTAAACCAATTCAAGTGACAAATCTTTACAGTGTACGAGAGAATTATTCCACAGTAGTGTCCTCCATCTCCTCTGCTCTTAAAATCTTTCCTTTCTCTATTTCCTAAAGTTTACTGGACCCTGAGGTGAGGGATTNGATGGAAACACCTCATTAGGAATGAATGTTCCAAGGTCCCTTACTCTCTGCACATTGCCAATTTTGAGTCTGTGTATTTGTGCCCATCTACGGCATGAGGAAACATCTCTGTTGATGGCTGTTGAAGATATTGATCTATGAGTATAGTGGAATATCATTAGGAGTCATTATATTGGTACATTTTGTTAGCAGAACAGTAGTTTTTTCCTTCCCCCTGGGTTCCTGGCCTACCTAGTCTGAGGTTCTTGGCCACACATGCAGTGTCAGACATGGGTTCTATCTTATGGAGTTGATCTTAAATCAAAGCACATAGTAGTTGGTTATCCTCACAACTTTTGTGCCACTATTGCAGGAGTGTATCCTATAGACAGGACACCATTATAGATTGAAGGGTTTATAGCTGGGTTGGTATTTCCCTTTCTCCTCTTGCAGCATGCAGAGCACCTTCCAGTACTGTGAAAACTATTCAGTAGGGGTGAAGGATCTAGTTTGGCACTAGCTCAACTTCTCCATGTTCAATGAGATGTGTAGGTGCTGTTTTCAGAAATATAACAACAACAACAACAAAAGTAAAGTGAAACTCAGTGATTACTACTCAGAAGTTTTGATAAGCAATTATTTCATCAAACAACCATGTGCTTATTGGGACAAATGATGACAGTGGGACCTCTCATGCAGAGAGAGCTCCTTCATTTACCATGTGGGTTTAAGCTACTGACCTATCAGGAAACTTTATTGGGAATTTTGCTTTGTTTATATTTTATATTTCAAATGTCCTTATTACATTACAAATATTACAGATTTGGGGGTAATATTTATTAATCAATTTTATCTACTTCAACTAGTGAAGAAATTCAAATTAACATAGGAGTTAGGTATTGCTATGACATAATTGTGAAATGTATGCAAATGATTTAGATAATGGTTGGTAAGAATTCAACATCATGACCATAGAGTTAGAAGCAGTTTCTTTTGCCACTGGAAAAACACTCAGTAGAACTGCTCCCATAGCGTATTAGATGACAGGCAACCCACTTGCTTATAGACTCAGAGAATAATAGATTTTGGCTTTTACTTCTTACTTTGAGAATGTATTCTAAGAGTTTATACAAGCTAAGAATAATTCAGAAATTCTTTGGATTAATACCAGTGTAGTAAGGACACATAAGCCCTCAAGAACAAGCTTATTTATAGACATCAATATTTGAGTTATTCATCATTGATTCAAAAGAAAGACATGGTGGGACACAGGTTCAATCATTTAATCAAGTACAAAGCTTATATCTAGATAAAAATTGAGCTATGGCTAAATGCACTGGGGATTTTCAATCATTCCAGAAGTTTCCTAAGCATTTTAGAGAACTGTATGCCCAATCAATCTATGAGCCCTCATATCTAAAACAGCCTTTGACTACTTGGGGCTTTGAAATAACCTTTGTATCTTCAAACCAGCATGTGGTGATTATATTATGTCCCCCAAAATATTGTGTACCCTAATAAAACTTATTTGGGGTCAGAGAACAGAACAGCCACTAGATTAAATATAGAGGTTAGGCAGTGGTAGCACATGCNTTTAATCCTAGCATTCCCGAGGCAGAGATCCATCCAGATCTCTGTGAGTTCAAGGCCACACTGGAAACAGCCAGGCATGGTGGCACACACCTTTAATTCCAGCACCTGAGATCTCATGTCTTTGCTTGAGAAAGACACACGCTTTTAATCCTAGAAAGTAGTGGCAGGAAGCAGAAAGGTATATAAGGTGTGGAAACCAGAAGCTAGGAGGCCTCTTAAGCTTTCAGGCTTTGAGCAGCAGTTGAGCTGAGATTCATTCGGGAGAGGACTCAGAAGCCTGCAGTCTGAGGAAACAAGATCAGCTGAGGAGTTGGCAAGGTGAGGAGGTTGGCTGTGGCTTGTTCTGTCTCTCTGATCATTCAGAATTTACCTCAATACCTGGCCTGGTGTTTTCAATTAATAAGACCGTTTAAGATTCGCCCTACACCAGCATGAGCAAAAAACTGGCTACAAAGGCTGTATTCTCTCAAAGAAGGGGTTCTGCTGCCATGCCTGTGTCAGATATGACCTAAGACCAGGAACAACTTCCCATAGTTCAAATGTCTGGGACAAGGAAAGGATAGAGGTGTAGCCAAAAGGTTTCTACAGTCCTGCCGGGCCCCGTGGTCCTGCAACTGCTTATAAAATAATCACCCAGAGGCTTAATATTATTTACAAACTCTATGGCCTATGGCAGGCCTCTTGCTAGCTAGCTCTTATATCTTAAATTAACCCATTTCTACTAATTTATGTTTTACCATGGGCTTACTGGTCTGCTGGCATGTTGCTCCTTGGGTGGCAGGCTGGCCCCTCTCCAGACTCTGCCTTTCTCTTTCATCTCTCTCTCCTTGGATTTCCTGCCTGCCTCTAAGCTGTCTTGCCATAGGCCAAAGCAGCTTACGTATTAACCAATGGGAACAACATATATTCACAGCGTACAGAAAGACAACCCAAAGCATGGAGGCTCCTTCTATGTTTAGCCTTTGTGGTTTCTTTTCTCTTCTCTATNTTGGTCCTGNAGGTTCATAGAACCTTAAGTGTTCGGATACAAATGGATTTGAAACATATTTTTTCCAATTTCTCTAATCTGTTGTAGAATATTTCTGTATCAAGTTTGTTCATAATTGCTTAAAGGAAAAATGTTTCTCCTGTCTTAAAAAGCTTCCCAGGTGATTTGATCATACTGCAAAGACTTACTGATCATTTCTTGCCTATGCCTCTGAGTACTGAGATCAGTCACAGGAAACAGGGAGACTCTGACTCGATGACTGACCTCATCACAGTAAAAGACAATGGAGTTTGCTGCTAGTGAAGAAATGGTGTTTTCTCTCCTCTAACCCATTTCAGTAAATTATTGTCCATGACTTAAGAACAGTTCCTATCTTTGTCATTATAGCAAAAGCAGCATGCAGGGAGGTGAAATGTAGTACTACTTAACTTTACAAACAGGTTGAAAAAATCAGACCATTAATTCACTGTAAAAGTTAATCGTTACTGCCAATTATGCTTTCACAAATGCAAGTAATTGCAAAGTTAAACTAAACATTTTAAATAACTCATNAAAGNTTTTTGTTCCATGTTTCATGATATTCATAAATATATGATTATAATTGGTCATAAGCATTATCCAATACCTACAACTTACTTTTAAAATATATGTGTGACAAGGTTGCTTGCCAATCTTTAGTCATTGTCTTTTTCTTCTATGCTTAAAAAGGCTTGATATGGACAATGTGTCCACATTCCACTTTAACTCAAATGTATTTTGCTTAATTTATAATATTGTGTTTCATTTTCCTTGCCAGAGGGCGGTAGAGAATGGGTGGTAGTGTGTGTGTGTGTTGATAAATGTTTAACTACAGGCTCTCAAAAAAACAAAAACCAAGGAGCCCTGATGGGCAGCATTTAGCAATACCCTGGTGTAAATAATCCCACTGTGGCCAATTCAATCTTCCAATGTGACACCAACTGGCTCATAGAATTCCTAGAAATTTAGTAATTGGCTTTTGCTAGCCAGTTTGAGAGTGGACATCTGTTGGAGTCCCTGCAACTGTGAAATGAGATCAGTCTTCTTGGAGAAAAGTTTAATTACTCATCAAAAGAAACTCAGAACAGTGAACCAAACTTTCTTCTGTCTTCTCCAACATTTTAAGACAAAATATTCAACATATTTGAAGGTATTTTATAGTAAATACATATACTCATTACCTACATTCAACTATTACTATTATTTAATTTTACATAGCAGAACACATAGCAATCAATCCACTGAGCTAATAATCCATGTTATTCCACAATGCATTGCAAAATGAATTTCAGACATCAATATTCTTCCTGTTAGGTACTACACCATGTGTAGTATTAACTAGGATTCACTCTATGTTTAAAGCCTTTTGAAGTAAAATTTGTAAATTAAACAAAACAATTTTAAGTGGTACATGCCCAAATTCCCATTGTCTTTATTTGTTTTCAATTGCTNTGATAAATGCCATGACCAAAAGCACAAAATAGTATTGCATTATGTAAATATCTTGCAGTTAGTTAGATTTTTGTTTCTTTGTTTTTGTTTTGCTTCGTTTTCAAACTCACAGAGATGAGACTACCTCTGCCTCCCAAGTGCTGGGGTTAAAGGCGTGCGCCACCACTGACCGGCTTGCAGTTAGTTTTTGCATTCTTCTAGCAGTAGACATCTGGGTTTTTCCCACCAGTTTCCACTATTTTGAATGAAGTTAATATAAGAATTTTTCACAAGACTTTTTTGCATGCAAATTTCTGTTCATCTAGAATTGAAATTACCAGGGCATAAGAAAGAAATATAATTAATTTTATAAGAAAGTCTTACAACTTGGCTAGAACATTTTACCATCCATTCAAAAGATAATTAAGCCCTAAAGCTAGGCATGCCTGTAATCCTTGCTCTCAAAAGACTGAGAGGCAAAGATTTCAAACTCAAGGCCAGCCTGAGATATACAGTGAGACTTTTTCTACACACACACACACACACACACACACACACACACACACACACACACACAGGTTCTAGTTGCTTTGTATTTGGTTAGGATTTGTGCTTCTAGTTATTTTGACCTTAGCCCCTGTGATGGATATGATGACTAGCAATGTTGGGCAGTTTTTCTTGTGACTATTGCCCAGTTATATATTATTTTTAATGAAGTGTTTATTCAAATATTTAACCTATTTTTATTGGACTGTTCATCTTTATATTGAGCTATAAGACTAACCATCCATCATCCATACATTACATAGATGTACACACACATATATATAATTACTTAGAAAACAGCATATACATTATTACCCAAGAAAGAACATATATATATGAAACAATATGTATATATATGTGTGTGTATATATATATATATATACAGTCTCTTGTTACAAAAGTGCTGTTTTATTTTTAATATTGTCTTCAGTCTATAGTTCACCAATTAATTTTCTTCTTGCTGCAGTTTGATAAGCAGCTCTCAATAATGATGAGGTTTATTAATCTTTGCTCTTTTATTTTCCTATCTGAGAACTTTGTTCATACTGCTTTAAATGTAATATGCTTTGACTTCATATTTAGGTCTATAATTCATCTTGATTAATTCTGGAGTATGATACAAGGTAGAGGCTGTGGTAATTTTTTCCCATATGCCTATCCAGTTTTTCCCTCACCATCTGTTGGAAAATCTTTGTCTTCAGCAGATTGCTTTGGTACTTTTGTTGAGAATCAAATAACCATATAATTGTGGGTGTGTTCTGTTGTGGGATATTATTTTAACTAGGCAAAGATGTGTTACANTTGTTTATGCTGCAGAATATTACTTTAACTGTGTAAAGGTGTGTTACTTTTGTTTATGCTGCATTTGTTTAATTATGTGAAGATGTGTTGCATTTGTTTCACCTTGCCTGCCTGAGGCTCCTGATTGGCCTAATAAAAAACTGAATGGCCAATAGCTTGGTCTGATAAAAAGCTGAATGGCCAATAGCTAGGCAGAAGAAGGATAGGTGAAGCTGGTGGGCAGAGAAAATAAATAGGAGGTGAAATCTAGGAATGAGAAAAGAAGGAGGAGGAGAGAATGAGGGAGAAAGACAGGGACATGCCTGGGGTAAGAAGCCAGATAGCTGCCAGATAGCCAGACATGAGAAGCAGTGAAAGTAAGATATACAGAAGGAAAGCAAAGTAAAAAGTCCTGAGGCAAAAGGTAGATGAAGAGAAACAGGTTAATTTAAGTTAAAAGAGTTAGCCAGAAACGTGCCTAAGCTAGGCCGAGCATTCATAACTTATAAGAAGTCTCCCTGTCATGATTTGGGAGCTGGTTAGTGGCCCAAAAGAAACAGCCTGTACAGTTATATTTTGTTTTGTTTGAAACAGTCTTACACTGTAGCTNAGACTGGTCTGGGACTCACTTTGTAGATCAGGCTAGCTTTGAACTAGTGGNAATCCTTCTGCCTTAGCTTCTCAAGTGATAGGATTACAGGAATGAGCCACCATGCCCAGCTTTTGGTTTTGTATTTTTTTGTTATTGTTTTTCCGTAGATAACTATTTTTTTCTCAAATTATGAAACAAATCTTTACAGTGTAAGGGAAAGAAAAATATTCTTTCTACAATACATACTATCTTATAGTTGTTATCTGGTGTCACCCAGGTTGATCCTGGAGTTTAGATCTGAATTAGGTGAATGTGAGTGAAAGTCTGGGTAGCTTATCCTAGATTTGATGGCTTCTATGAATTTAAAATATGAGGAAAGATCTGTAAAAGCCCAGAATATGTAAGAGTGGTAGCTAAGGGTGCTAGTCATGGCTCTAATGCTGCAGATCTCACTGTTGTGAGCAGGGGCTGGATAGCGTTCTGGAGTAAGTTTTCCTTCAGAAGCCTTTAAGGCCAACTTCTAGGAACTTTCTAAATGATATATATGATTTTAGTATGCATTTACACATATAAGTTGCAACCATGTTAAAATTATGTATTCAAATTTTTACCAGTTAAACTGTTGGATTTCTGAGGAGTTGGTGCCTCTGACCTTCTTACTATCATTGTGAAGCCCATTACCCCCAGTTTTGTTTATTATCATTTTAGATATTTCATCCCAGGTTCAAGATGGAAATATATTTCTCTTTCTTCATCATCCTCATGTGGCATCCTCTTAGCCGCTTGACCATGAAGACACACGTAATCCATACAAAGCCCCTCTCTCTCTCCACAATACCTCGTGAATGAAATGTTTTGGCTTATTAACACTGTAGCACTTACTTCTTTATGATTTCATAGCACCTTATGATTTCACTTCATAGCACATACTATCACTAAGTGAAGTGAATTCAGTGAGATTTTAACTGCTCCCCTCATTCCTGCAACCCTTTAAGTATCTGATGGTAAGGACGATGTCTATTCTAATACCACTGAGAAGCCAATAAACCCCCATGGAATGAATGACTGGACTCTGTGTGTATACACACACACACACACACACACACACACACACACACTCACAACTTTTCAAAAAGATTTCCATTTGTACTTCGACTAAAGCCCTAGACAGTATGCACATCTGCATCCTGCCTTATGTGAAGCATCATCCTCATAAAGATCAGAACCAATATTTAAAAATGTTTGATGTACTTTTCTCTGATTGGGAATGAACTTGAGTGGTATTCCACACTCATTAACATATTCTTTTCCTCTGTGTGTTGTCTGTTNTTTGCCATTTTTGCTTCTGCTCATTTTGTCCTCAAATATCTGAGGAACTGCCTCTGCCAGAGAGTGGGGCATTTGTTTCTGACCTCCCTTTCCAGCNAGCTNTGATAGCCACAGACATCTATGCAGATGTGTTTAGATGAGATGCTTTCATAGGCTAAAAAGGAGTCAGATAAGAGCAGTCTGTTCACTCTATCAAGAGTTGGGATTTTTTTCTTTTGCTTTCTTTTTTTTGTGATTGTTGCTTTGGTTTGCTTGTTTTTCTTTACACCTCTCTGTCTCTGTCTCTCTGTCTCTGTCTCTGTCTCTCTCTCTCTCTCCTGGGTTTCTCTGTATCTCTGGCTGTCCTAGAATTCAATCTGTAGACAAGAGCCTTCTGCCTCTGCTTCCTGAATGATGGGACTAAAGGCACCTGGCTCAACTGTTTCTCCTAATCTATTGACCTTTACTTGGTTTTCAGCAAGCTTCAAGNCTTGTGAATTTCTTGCTTTCTAGATATTTATAGAACTCTAGGGTTTGCTAGTTTCCTGATTGCTGTNGGTATCTCTAATGTCTGTGTGTCTTTACTAAACTGGCCTCTCATGATCTATTCTTCCTTCTCATGATCTATTGTTCTCTCAGACTTCTCAATTCCTTTCCAATGGTTGTTTGCCATGGATAACATTAGAAACTGGTCATCTGGTGGTGTTTAGCCTCAAGTCTACAGCAGAGGAAGTAATACTACATCATCATAACGGAGTACTATAGTACCAAATATCCAAATATAGAACTCTTGGTGAAGTATAGCCAAGAGTAATTATATATATATATATATAACAACAAAGAAAAAAGAAACCATGAATTTGAAAGAGAGAAAGGATGAGTATATGGGAGTGCCTGAAGGGCAGAAAGGGAAGGGTGAAATGATGTACATATAATCTCAAAAATAGAAGAAATAAAACAGTAATATTTTGTTCGCTTAACATTAATCTGACTATCTGATTAATGTCAACCAATATCACTTCCATTAAAATGGTCTTACATAGGCTCAGGACAGAAATTACTAATGTGAATTAGAAGGATAGTTTTGGATTGCTTGTGGCTGCCTGGCCCTCTTCTTTTTTAATTTTAATGTTTTGTTTTNTTTTATGTATGTGAGNGTTTTGCCTGCATGAATGTTTGCACATCATTTTCATGCCTGGTGCGCATGGAGGTCAGAAGAGGGCATTCAATACCCTTGGAACTGAGTGACAAACATTGTAAGCTATGATATGGGTGTTGAGAAATGAATCTGGGTCTTCTGGAAGAGCAGTTAGTGCTCCTAAGTGCTGCTAAGCCACCTCTTCAGCCCCTGGCAGGTCCTCTTTATGTGTATATTTGTGGGTTGTGCACATATGTGCATGCAAGTGGACATGCACATGTATTTATGTATGTGTAGAGGCCAGAGGCCAATGCTGAATGTCTTCTTCAAATACCCTCTACCTTATTATTTGAGACATGGTCTGTACTGAACCTGGAACTCACTAATTGGGCTACATTGGTTGGCCAGCAAACCCCAGTGGTTCTCCTGTCTATCTCTTNATTGCACATCACAAGCTCCTTTCACCACACCAAATCTTTTCATGTGGGTTCTGGGCGATTTAGCACAGGTCCTCACACTTGCATGGCAAGTACTTTACTGATTGTGCCATCCCCCAGGCCACAGGNACTCTTTTAACCTCTCACTATTCCCTATCTATGGATAATTAAAATGGTAGATGTGGCTGCAATCAACAATCTGAAATTGTGCTTCTTTGGATTAGGTTATATTCACTTCTCTTTGAACTATGATCCTTAACTAGTCTTCATTATGACTAGAAATGATCTCAAGTCTTTCTTCCTTTTCTTTTCTTCTTTGATATCCTGACAACAGTTTCCCCTCCCTCTACTCCTCCTAGTCCCTCCCTCACCTCCTCTCTCCCCCAGATCAACTCCTCCCCCATTTCCTTTCATAAAAAGAAAGAGCAGGCCTCCCAGGGTTATCCACTGAACATGGCTATCAAGATACAGTGAGACTAGGCACGAACTCTCATATCAAGGCTGGGCCAGCCTACTAGTTAGTAGGGAAAGACAAAAGAGTCAGAGAGACTTCCCCATTCCCATTGTTAGGAGTCCCACAAGAATACAAAGTTACACAACCATAAGGCATATGCAGGGGGCTTAGCTCAGGGGCTCTGTGATTGCCACTTCAGTTTCTGTGAGCTTTCATGAGCCCTGCTTAGTTGATTCTGTGGGGCACGTTCTCATGCTGTCCTTGACCCCTCTGGCTCCTGTAATCCTTCCTCTTCTTCTGAGAGGTTCCTAGAGCTCTGCTTAATGTTTGCCTATGGGTCTCTGCATTTGCTCCCATCAGTTGCTGGATGATGCCCCTCTGATGACAACTGGGCTAGGCATTCATCTTTGAGCATAACAGAATATCATTAGGAATCATTTCATCAACTTTTCTTTTTCTTTTTTTGGCAGTCATGTATGGTTCTATCCTGGGTTACTGGGCTATGCCGCCTCTAGTTCCTGTCTATCCAGGCAATGTCAGGCATGGGCTCCCTCNCATGTCATGGGCCTCAAGTTGGACCAGTCCTAGGCTGGCTACTCTGTACCACTATTGTCCCAGCACATCTTGCAGGCAGGCAGGACAGATTGTAGGTCCAAGGTTTTGTGGCTGGGTTGATGTCTCAGTCTCACTGCTAGGAGCCTTGCCTCGTTATAGAAGATGGCCAGTTTGGGCTCCATGTCCCCCATTACTAAGAGACTTCACTAGGGTCACTCTTGCAGGTGCTAGGGAGTTTCCACAGCACTAGGTTTCTACATTGCCCCCCAAATGATCCCCAATTCCAGTCATTTCTCCCNGTACTCTCTCCCTCTCTTCCTCTCACTTCCCACCTAATCCCTCCTGTTCCCATTGCCATCTGCCCCCAGTCCATCTACAAAATCTTTTCTATTTCCCCTTCCCATGGAGATCCATGTTCCCCCTCCNGTTTAAGTCCTCCTTATTACTTAGGCTCTCTGGGTCTGTGAGTTGTAGCATGGTTATCCTTTACTTAACAGCTAATGTCCACTTCTAAGTGAATGTATACCATGTTTGTCTTTCTCAGTCTGGGCTACCTCACTCAGGATGATTCTTTCTAGTTTCATCCATTTGCCTGCAAATTTCACCATGTCATTGTTTTTAACAGCTGAGTAACACTCCATTGTGTAAATGTACCACATTTTCTTTATCCATTCTTTGGTTGANGGACATCTAGGTTGTGTCCAGTTTCTGGCTATTATGAATAAAGCTGCAATGAACATGATTGAGCAAGTGTCCTCGTGTTAGGATGGAGCATCCTTTTGGTATATCCCAGGAGTGGTATAACTGGGTCATGAGGTNGATCAATTCCCCATTTTCTGAGTAACTGCCATANTGATTACCATAGTGGCTGTACTAGTCTGTACTTCTACCAGCAATGGAGGAGTGTTCCCTGATCTTAAGTCTTTAAATGCATACCCCTCAAATTGATGCAGACTCAAATCTACCCAATCCTCACCTAATAGTCACTAGATCTGTATCATTTGTTTTTTTTTTAAAGATTTATTTATTATGTATACAGAAGAGGGTGCCAGATCTCATTGCAGATGGTTGTGAGCCACCATGTGGTTGCTGGGAATTGAACTCAGGACCTCTGGAAGAACAGTCAGTGCTCTTAACCTCTGAGCCACCTCTCCAGCCTGATCTGTATCATTTGTAATAGTTCTTTCAAATGTGTAGCTGACAGATATGGAGCCCCTAAATGATACTAGAACTTTCTAGAATAATATGCAGCATATTGATCTTCTGATGCTCTTGGAGAAATGGACAGANATTTTTAATTCTTAATCCTTTTGTTCTGTATATTCTTGGTAGGGATTGGAGACACAGTTCGGGGGGCTAAAGGTACACAGTGTTCTTCCAGTAGACCAAAGTTTGGTTCCAAGCACCCACATCTAGTGTCTTACAACTGCTTCTAACTCCAGCTCCAGGAGATTTGCCACTCTCTGATGGTCTCTATGGGTACTAGCACTCGCGTATACCTCCACACAGACATACATATACACATAATTAAAAATAATGAAAAAAAATAGTTAGTTTGTGAACATTTACTATCATAACAAAACTGAGCAAAGCAAAAATAACAAAACGAGTTTTACATTTATGGAAATCACAATTTAATATTGATTTGTTAAAAATCTTGAGTGTCAAGCAGATAACTCAGTGGGTAGGAATGGTTGCCATGAAAGCAAGAGGTCTGAAAGCAAGAAAATCCCCATCACTCACAGAAAACCTGCACCTGGCCACAAGTGCCTGTAGCTCCAGCAGTGGAGGGCAGAGGTCAGGAGATTTCAGAGCTCACTGGCCAGCATGCCTAGCTAAATGGCAAGCTTCACATTCAGTGAGAAATGCTTGCTCAAAAATAGAAGCTGGACAGTGACAGAGAAAGGAACCTGATGCCTTCTCTTGCATATGTATCAATGTGCCTAAGCAACACACCCACAAAAACACATGTGTATGTGTGCATAAACACCTGCACATACACCATATACACCTCAAGGAACATAAATCACAGCAGCAACAAAAAAACCTTCACAGCTGGGAATGGTGGTTCCTGCTTGTCATCCCAGGAAGTGAGAGCCAGAGACAGTAGACTGTGAGTGCAAAGCTGCCTTAGAAACATAAGGAAAATTGCCAGGCGGTGGTGGTGCACGCCTTTAATCCCAGCACTCGGGAGGCAGAGCCAGGAGGATCTCTGTGAGTTTGAGGCCAGCCTGGTCTACAGAGTGAGATCCAGGACAGGCACCAAAACTACACAAAGAAACCCTGTCTCGAAAAAACCAAAAATAAATAAATAAATAAATAAATAATAAAAATAAATAAATAAAATAAGGAAAATGTGTTTCAAGAAGCCAAAATTTATAAAGAAGATCATTGAAGCAGCAGTTGGCCAGTATACTCAAGGTCTTGAACTTAGTCCCCAGA
>LZPO01035072.1:54049-75293 GCA_001675575.1 Neotoma lepida | reverse complement strand
CTGGAACTCACTCGGTAGCCCAGGCTGCCCTGGAACTCACAGGGATCCACCTGCCTCCGCCTCCCGAGTGCTGGGATTAAAGGCGTGTGCCACCATTGCCCAGGGCAAGGACACTTTTTTAGTGCTCTNTCAGTGTTGGAAGCTGCTTGAAGCCTTACATAGGCTTTCTGATNACTTAAATAAAGCCATGTTTTATTTTGGTTTTGTTTGTTTCATGTTTTGAGATAGGGNCTTNCTAAGCAGCCCAGTCAGGTTTACAACCCAAGCTGGCCTTGTACCTAGGATTCTACTGACTCTCCCTCTCTAGGGCTGGGATTATAANTATGCAATCATGCCTAGTAAAACCATAATTTTAAAAAAGTGTNCTTTAGTTTGTCTTGGCACTATTAGTGATGGGCTGTTGTTACTTTTATGACATGACTGGAAATAGGAATCTTGCCTTATTCACTTTCTCAGGCTAGGGAAGGAAGGCCTAGATNCTGCCACTTGGGCTTCCTTGGCCCAACAACTCTTACCTCCATGCAATTAATGTGGTGATATTTTATTTGTGCTCCCCAATAAAGCTTATCTGAAGATCAGAGGAAAAAGCCAGTCACTATATTAAACATAGAAGTCAGGCAATGNTAACACACACCTTTAATCCTAGCATGTGGATCTCTGTGAGTTCAAGGTCACANTGGGAACNGAGCCAGGTGTGGTGGCACACACCTTTAATCCAAGCACTAACCATGGGNGTCTGGAGGTCTGTACAGACAGATAGGAAATAATGTAGCTGGGCAGAGAGAGGAAGTAAGAGGGCAGGGAGAGAAAGGCATATAGGTGTGGGTATACAGGAAATAGGCCTCTCTTTGGCTGAGGATTTCTAGCAGTAAGAATGTGGCTGGCTTCTTTCTGCTTCCCTGATCTCTCAGTTTTTACCCCAATATCTGGCTCCCAGTTTTTTATTAATAAGACTGTTTAGCAATTCATCTTACAAATTAATGTGGTGATGGTTATGTTAAGTACCAGATTTGTACATTCAGGGATTCGAGAAGTAATCAGCGGTAGGTATGTGAACAAAGTGAGTCAATACCAGGAAAGAACACTTATTATTTCATTTCTGTATGCTTCCATTCTCACAAAGGGCTCTAGATNGCATAAAAATNTGAACAACAACAAAATGAAATGGTATATCTGTTTGCCAAGGCAGAAGTGACCACTGACTGGCTCCAGATCTCTTCAGGTCAATAAATTCACATCCAGAGTTGGGACAAGTTTTTTCAGCCTGCATTATTCTTTGATCCTTCAAATTGTGATAAATGGAAACTGGAAAGATACCCAGGAATAGAATATGCTAAAGGGACAGTAAATCAGTTTATCCCCTCATCAAATGTAATAATAGGCTGCATTGCTTTCAACTTTCACCTGAGGCAGGGCTCTNTAGGTATTGGGCTATGAAGTGGTGTCACTTTCTCAGGNTTTGGAATGGACTACATATACACTTGGGATTCTTGAATTTGCCATCTCAGGCTCAGATGAATTGAAGTGCTACCACATAATGGAGAACTGTTATGTTCCTGTTTGTTAACTTTTGTTGGGGCNTCCAATTTCAACAAATGTTTTTTGTAATAATGACTACAGATAATTCCCATTAAACATGACAATGGAGCAAGTTTATTAATATTCCCCAGAAGAAACCAAAAGATTAGGTTTTCTAAAAGCTCTGTGTAGAAAGGCCTCATAATAGGAATTTCATAATTGTTGTGTACTTTCTTCTTTTGTTGCAACATTTACCATGTCTTCTGGGAAAAGAGCCTACAAATCTCAGAGCAATTGATCTTCATTCTGATCCAAACTATTAAGTCCATCTCCACACAAGTGGCATGGTAGTTACNTGACTTTCAAAAGGCATTTGCTGATGAGCAAACATCCACTAAGAGTCTAGTCACCCAGGCATAGCTGAAGAGCTGAGATACTTTTGTTCAAATTAATTTTGTCTGGGCTCTCATGGAGATTGTATGTTGGTAAAGGGAGACAGTCAATTGGTAAACACACCTGTAANATAGTAAGTGGTAAGTGCTATGGAATCGAGGATTAGGGAGATNTGGATTAGAGCTAGGGTGGTTATTTTATATAATAGAGCAAAGAAGTGGCTAATATCAACAGCAAGGTGACACTGAGCATCTCCTTTAACATCTAAGCAGCAAACTGAGACCAAACTCCAGGTATTAGGATCCTTTGTCCCATGGCTTTCCTTCATGTGACACNATTATAAGGATTTGTAAAGGATTCCTGAAACACCAGCCCAAGCAATGCAGTGTAGCTGTGAACTGTTGGCAAACAGGAGTGGCAAACAAATTAGCCTAACACATCCTTATTGATTACCTACTACTCAGAGAAGATCACTAGCCCCCCAGGGACCAGGCAAATACACACTGGGTTTCCTGCCTCTAAGAAGCTGACAACATGGGATGGGCTGGAAGGAAAGCACAAACGAGGAAAGCAGATGTTTCAAGGATGACATCGGAACAGTGCTGATTCAGAAATACAACCAGGGATGCTGTTAGGATGGTGCCTTTTGCCAAAACCCAAATGACATTCTCCACAGGCTTGCTGAGTGACAGAAAAGTCTGCTCGCTCACCTTCCTTCCAGCCTTGCCGACACACACGGATTATCATACTGTCAACAGCATAATCTAATAAGAAAGATGGCATTGCATTGTCTTTTGTTAGCTGGCNGAAACCCAAGGACTGTGCTGTTGAACACAGAAGGGCAGACAGATGGAAGTCTCATGCTGTCCTGTAATTGCAAAGTAGCCTTGCCTCTGAGAGTCCTTTGCAGTAAGGCATCTATTACCTGTGGATAAGTTGGGATGATACATTTGAAACAATATGGAATGGACCTACTGGTGGAATTTAATTGTTACCAATTAGATTTAGCTGAGGGAGAACTTNTATCAGGCACTGTGGCTTACCTAACTGGGCTGTAGNGCAGAGCATTCAGGAACAGCGAGGCTGCTACTGTATGGAANGGAGTATTTGTTTCAAACATCAGTTTTTATACTGCCAAAAAGCTGTGGATAGAATCATGACATTGTTTTGCCTGCCAGTGTTGTTTACTATGGTGCTAGAAGGAANAAAAAGACAACTCAAAAGGTGTTAAAAGGTAACTCCTGTTTATAAAAGAATTAAAAAAAAATCAGAAAGCCTTGGCTATCTCTGTTTTGAGGAAGACTGGGTTGTTCATTTGATCAAAGAAATCCATTAAGGAAATATTCAGCCAGATCAATTCTTTGTCCTTGTATTGTCATAAAAATCTAGAATTAAGACACCCTGCCTTTGTCTTTCATAGTTGAAAAGGAATCAGTCTCAGTTTTAAAAATATCTAGCATTTTATCTGTTGTTTGGACGTCTTGCTTCCCTGTCAGTTAAAAAAAAATACACTTTTACAAGAGTATTTGTACTCTTGTAAAAGATTGTATTGTACATTTAACTTTCTCCTTTCATCGTATTTCCTGTTTAACAGGAATTATGAGAAGCAGGTTTGCTGGCTGTATTCTAGTTTTACCAAGCATTTGCTGAGGTGTGATAAGCACCTAGTATTTGGCATTTTAAGCTTAATTGCATGCCTGATTTTGTAAATTTCACATCATGCACCCAAATCCCACTTATCTCCTGTCATCCTCCATACCTGCCCTCCAACCTTGCAACCCCCCAAAAGAAAACAAACAAACAAACAAAATCTCACCTCAGAAGCTGTGGTGTGTCATGGTGTGTCACACAGTATACCCTTTTGCCCAAACAGTTTAACGTTCAAGTGTCCATTGCAATGAGTCACTGGTCTGGTTCNAGGCCTCTGGCTTCTGCTACNCTATTAATACTGGATCCTCANNGGACTCCTCTCAGATATCCTGTTGTTGCCCTGTGTCATGGAGATCCTGGAGCTCTGGTTCTGCATGACCAGCCCCATCTGCTGCTCCAGCAGTTCATGGGTGGGGTAGCTGTTGGGCGGGCCATCTCAAAGCCCTGGATCCGGGCTTGGGTGGTAGCTGAGTTTGTTAGCTCACCCATTCTCCTGCACCTGCATCACCAGAGCCAGCTCTCCTGCTTTGCCCAGGCTAGGGGTGGGGCTAGCAATCTCATGCTTACACCCTCTGGTAGGCCAGGTGGGGGAGGGCAGCTCTCCTGTTCTCAGGACCAGCTTTCCACCTGACATTGGGCAGCAAGGGGTAGGGCCACACTTCTCAGGCACTCACACCACTGCAAGGGGGGTGAAGGGTGGGGACAGCACTCCCTAGTTGACGCCCTGGGCAGGCTCATCCATAATGCTCAGGAGGAGTGGCAGGACCAACTCTGGGCAGTCCTTGGATATTTACATGGCTCCAGGCGGCAGCCCAGACCAGGGAAGTCTGAATGGCCTTTGGTGGTAACCTTAGCTACAGACATCAACCCAGACTCCTGCTATTGCAGGGTCATGGACCCAGACCCATACGGCCCCTGGTGGGGAAGCATGGGCTGGGACATCCTTGTGGCCTCAGGTGATAGTGCAGGCTCCTCACATCTGTAGGCTGTTCCTCACTGCCCTCTTGTCTCCAGTTCTACCTTTCTTCATAGTGCACAAAGCATTCTGCTTCTCTTTCTAGCCCATGTCTCCATCACACACTTGTTCATCATAGTGGTACCCACCTTGCCCAGGCCCCATGGTGGTGAGCAGGGGCAGGNCTCTCTGGTGNCTTGTTATTTTCTTTTTCAATAAACATAAAATAAATACTATATGGAGTCCTACTTGTAGTTTATATAAATTTTATATACATNTACAAATGATTTTACATGTGTTATATAGATGATTCCCCCCACTATGTCAAACATTTATCAATTGTGGGACGTTTGGGATGTACAAGGTTTTTCCTATTATTAAATTGTTAAGTGCCTACATTTCATGGTTTGGGATATTTGTCATTTAAGTCTTCTTCATTTTTGTTTTTTAAAGACGAATTTTTTACTATGTGTTAGTGTGTGTGTCTGTGGGTTTGCATGTATACGTGAGCATAGATGCCTTCAAAGGCCAACAAGGGACATGGGATCCCCTGGAGTTATAAGCAGTTGTGAGCTGCTTGATGTGGGTGCTGGGAAATGAACTCAGGTGCTCTTTAAGAACAGCAGGTGCTCTTAACCACTGAGCTATCTCTCTAGTCTCTCTTTTTTATTTATTTTAATTTTATTTTATTTTCAGCCTCTTTATTTTTATTTTATTCATTTCCCTTTTTGCAGTTCTGGGATTTGAACCCGGGATTTTTCACATGCTAGGTAAATCTACCACTGAGCTACATTCCCAGTCATTGCTTTGTGTGTGTGTGTGTGTACATATGTGTATAGTATACATATGTGTGTATATTCATATGCGTGTACATGCATGTGTGTATACTGGTGCAGGTGCACATGCACGTGTGTGCACACATGTGTGGAAGCCAGAGATCAATGTTGGGTATCTTTCTCCATTCTTTTCTACATTATTTTTGAGACAGTCTCTCACTGAACCTAGGGCTCACTGATTTAGCTAGACTGGCTGGCCAGTAGACCTCAGTGATTTGCCTGTGTCCACCTCCCCAGTGCTGGGATCACCGACGTACTCCACCACTCCTGGCTCTTTGTGTGAGTACTGAAAATCAAAGCACATCCTCATGCTTATGTGACAAACACGTAACCTACTAAGCCATCTTCCCAATCCCACGGTCATTTTTATTTTAGGAGCTGGGTCTCACTGTAACTCAGGCTAGATTCGAACTCACTACGCAGTCTAAGCTGTCTGTGAACTGAAGATGGTTGTTTCTATCTTCTTAGTAGTAGGATTGCAGGCCTGGCTATCACACCTGGAAGTTTCTTAAGTTCCTGGAAACTGACAACTTGAGGTTCGTATGTCACTATATCATCGGAAAGTCCTTTTAAAATATTTCTGAGCAACCCATAGCAGATCTTGGGAAAAGCAGCTTCTGATGGAATTAGATAAGATTAGATTCAGAAAAGATTTTGCCTGTGATTTATGGAATCTGGTACCACCAAACCACACAATTAGTTTCTTCTAATGCTGTAGAAGCTTAGAATTTGCAAGAAGTTAAAAAAATTTTTTTCTACCACTCCTCACTGTCTTAATGGAACATGGTGAATTGGAATCATTGTACTAAAAGACCTTTTGATGTCTCCCCTGGAATTGCTCTCAATGAGAGAGAGAGAGATAGCTTGGTTACCCACCCAAGCATTAGTTTGAGGTAGAATTAGGCTGTGTTGTGAGTTTGCAATGNAAAGAATGGTTATCAGACAAGTTCAGGTATGGCAAGGCGCCCATGGTGAATGTGGTACGTATTGAAAGAACTGTTAAAAATGGTGGTAGTGTGGGGTCTGTGATTCAATTGAGAGTTGACAACCTTGAACATATTGTGAGTCTCCCTGTCATGTACTCACTCTAGGTGATGTCTCAGATAAGAGTGTGAGTAGATGTATTGTCGGAAAAAGAGAAGGAAGTAGAAAGTAGACAGGCATTACAGAAAAGGTTAGAGATGTGGGTTAGAGGAGCGAGTGTGAGAACTAGATAATTGCTAATGTTCACTATAATATACTATTATTTTTCATTTTAAAAATAATGATATCCTGTAAAATACAGTATGGCAAGTCTCCATTGCCCATACATCAAAACAGGTATAGAGAAAGTCAATAACTTGTCTAAAATCTCACAACCCATAGTGATGGGGAGTNAGGATTAGGAGGCAGGAAATTTGGTTTTCCAGCCCTATTCATGGTCATTTCATCACACTNCAATGCAGCAGTAAGGCACAGATGTGGGTGGAAGTGGCCCTGTCCTGGCAGGAAGCAAAGAGAATGTGTCAGAAAGGAGCCCGTAGGAGTGATACACATNTTTCTCAAGGTTGTCATATATAGTATTCTTGTCTGGTAGACAAACTGCATCAAGGGCATCTAGACTCTGAGTGCAAGGTTCTTTGGCATTATTTTGGACCAAGGAAGGTGAGATAGAATATAGACAAATGGAAGTAGATTGAAATACAAAGGGAAGAGGAGTTGGTGGGAAGCATGTACAGGACATGGCTGTATGTCTCCACCAGGAAGAAATGAGTTAGAGTTTATGTTCACAGGAGTATTTCCTGACTTAGTATAACCACCCNGGCTAAGGGGTTAAGAGACCTACTGAAGGGCGAGGAAGATGGCTCAGTGTGTGTACATGCTATGTAATCATAAGCACCGGACTTCAGATTCNCAACATNCACATAAAAGCTGGGCATACCTACATAGGTGCCTGTAATTCTAGCACCACAGGGAAGTGGAGACAGGGAGATCACTGGGACTTGCTGCCACTACCTTAACTCCAGGGTGNAGAAGATTGCTAAACGGTTTTATTAAATAAAAAACACAGAGCCAGAAATTGGAGTTAAAGCCTGAGAGATCAAAGGAATAGGAAAAGCCAACCTCACCTCACCAACTCTGCAGCTTCCAAAGAGACCTACTTCCTGTATACCCACGCCTCTATGCCTTTCTGTTCTGCTACCTCATTTGCTCTCTCTGTCCAGCTACATCACTTCCTCTTCCTGCCAAGCACTGTCACTTCCTGTCTGTCTGTACAGACCTCCAGACCTCTATGGTTAACNAGTGTTGGAATTTAAGGCATGTGCCACCACGCCTAGCTCTGTTCTCAGTGTGGCCTTAAACTCACAGAGATCTGCATGACTCTCTGTCTCCCNAATGCCAGGATTAAAGGCATGTGNTACCATTGACTTACCTCTATGTTTACTATAGTGGCTGGCTTTTTCCTCTGATCCTTAGATAAATTTTGTTGGGGGACACAGATAAAATATCACCACACCAGGGTCAGTGAGAAACTCTGTTTCAAAGGAACAAGGTGGAGAGTGANGGAATAGGACACCTGCATCTTCCTCTGGCTCCTGTGTATAGGCACAGGTCCATGTGTCTGCCATCTACATGGATGCATACAACACACACATAGATAGACACATACATGCACAGACACACNCCCCCTCAGAAATCAACGTCAGAGGAGGCACATAGCTCTTGAATTACTCAGATCCCCTGTGCTGCCTCTGAAACCTTTTGGCATAGGATGTGTTGCCTAGGCTTATTCAGAACAAGTCGAGGTAGTTTTCCACACCAGGGTTTTCAGCCTGTCTTGTCTCATCTGGTAAAGTCTTGCCAGCTTCATCAGCCTTTCCCCCATGTAAATTGTGTAAGGTCTTTGTCATGGTGACAGTTTTCTTCTGAGTAGCCTCTAGCTTGTCAGGAATCTTGGGAATGNAGTCCCTGAATTGCACTTGGTTTCTTAGGTGTGGTTCAACTCCTGTGGGATAGAGCAAGACCATCATCTCTCCCGTTTGGATGTTGTAAGTGAAATACAAGATTGCATCACTTCCAGGGCAGCCTCTGCACAGTGGTCTCAGAGTGAGTTTGCAGTCAATGAAAATCCATGGGTCATGCATTTTTATCCATGTATTTCTCAACTATACTTAAACTTCTTTTAAGCCAAGGGCATGGCATTATATTGTGCTGAGTATTTCAACCTTCAGGGTTGGTCNATTCTTTAATCTGGTTTGAATATTGATTTTGTTACAACCCTCCAAGCTGGACTAAGTCAGATGCTAGTCAACCTGACATTGATGCCTTCTCTATTCTTAAAGCAAATGCTGAAAAGACAGGTCAGGACCTAATGCTTTGACCCAGAGGTACTTTCATCAGAAGTACTTTTCATAGATGTAAGCTCTGCTGATAATGTAAAAATTTCTAGTTGACACTTTTAAAAGAAGATCTAAACCAAGCATGGTGGCTCATGCCTGTAATTCCAGCACTTGTGAGGCTGAAACCAGAGAATTGCCATGAATCTGAGGCCAGCCCAGCTACAGAGTGAGAAATTAACTTTAGTAATATAATTTTTAATTAATTAATTATGATTATTTATTAATATACTTATTTATTCCACATACCAAAATATGATCAGTTGCACATACAATCACTGTAAGTATTATTGAGATAGTTTGTATGATCTTTTTAATATCAAGTCATCAGATGTAGAGTGTATTGTACTTCTATCACAGAACAGGAGCTTCCAGTGGCAAGAACCTATTAGCTTGGGTGGTATAGTGCCATACTATGTCTAACTCAGTCTATACCTGTACTCTATGCAAACTAAATTATGGAAAGATATTCTGTAAACTTCTCATACAATGCTATATTTTTTCTTTGCTCCTATAACCCAGCCCATATGCTAATTTTCAGAACTCCACCTTTAATCCCAGAGTGTATATGCAATCATGTCTTTTTATGTTCATTATCATACTTTGCCTTTTCCCACTTGGAGCTCTTTTAAAAACAATACAGACTCTTTAATTGCTGTCTGCAAATAAAACATCCATCTCGGGGCTGAAGAGGTGGCTCAAAGTGATTGCTGGGCAAACATGAGGATAAAAGCCAGGCATGGTGGCACAGTACCTGTAACCCCATTGCCAATGGGACAGAAATAAGTAGATTCCAAGGGCTTAATAGCCACCCAGTCTAGTCAAAACTTCAAGCTCCTGGCTCAGTGAGAGACCCTGTCTCAAAAAATAAGGTGGGGCCCTACAGAAGAAAACACCTGTCACACACATATACACATATGTGCACATGCATCCACACACATATATGCATACACACTCAAACACATACAATACACACACACACATACACACTATCCCAAGAAATATTAGCTCAACAGGTCTGATATAATAAAATTTTCAAGTTTCTCATTTTAATAAGGATGCAAGTCATCTAGAATTTAACAGCCATCTTACTTCAATATGAGTGTATGTGAATGACATCTGCATTGACCTTATTTCCAAATGAATCCTATTCTGAGGTACTGAGAATGAAGTGCTTAATATACCAATTTGCAGAGGACATAATCCAATGCATAACATGTGGGGAGCATGGATGTGTTGTCTAGGCTCCTTGGAGATCCTGTGAATAATGCTGGGTGACATTGCAACCATCACCTCTTTGGTATTGCCTCAGCTGAAGAAAATAGCCTTGCTCAAACTCTGGGTAAGTTATGCCAAGCAGTGGCCACAGGCTCCTGACCCCTTTGTCCCAACTTGGGTTAACTTGGGAGGGCCACCCTCACTACAGATCTTCCTGTGTAGTGAAATGAGCCTTTACTGGGACTGTATCCCAACACAGCCTCCCTCTGCCTGTGCTTGCCTGCACAGCCTTCCTTCCACAGGTGTTGATCTTAAGAGTATTTCCCCAGGAAAGTTTTTGTGTGTCAATTCTGTCTCAGAGTCAGCTTCCAATCTGTAACACTGTAGCTTTTATGAGGAATCCTAAATTACCAAAGTATCTTGTTATGAACAATTATCTGAACACAACCATCTTGGGTCACAGGCACATTTTTTTCTGTTACTTTTCTTATTATTTTCTTATTCTACTGCAAATTGCTGACAATATTGGTCTCAGATCTTGCTATCTGGGTTATCTCCTAATCAAATTACAGCATTTAGCTATATCATAAAGGCATGGATAATGGATTAAAGATGCCATATAAGAAGAGGACAGGAGAAGAGGGGAATAGGGGGTAGGCTTCTGGATAACACACTGGCCAGGAATAAAAATGCCTGTTTCTTAAACTCACATCAGGTGCCTCATCTACAGAAATGCTCCTGGTGCTGGTGCTGCAGAGATAGCTCAGTGGTTAAAGCACCTGCTGGGCTTGCAGAAAACGGGATTTTGTTTTTCGTGCCTACATCTCCGCAGTTCACAGCCACCTGTACTTTTTGCTCCAGGACATACAATGTACTCTTTTGATCTACAGGGGCACATGCACAGAGCCCCACAAGCATACATAGAAATAAAAATAAAAACTTTATCTTAAAAAATATAATTGGTGGCATGAAATAATTTCTCTTTATGTAAAATGAGATTTTAGGTTGACTTCCAGCCCAGACGTAAAACCAAGATTTACACATGAGCAGATGTAGGAGTCTCAGGTTCAGAAGTCAGTGCTGCCATTTTGTGGCATCATAAAGGGTCCATAGTTCTGATTTTTTGCTTCCTCATCNTACAATAATATGTCTTTCTGTACATAAGACTACTGCAGAAGGCACTTGGTAGGTTTGGCTCATGCAGTCAGCCTATTTACACAATGGCAACATAATCAGCAGTATTTATGCTATCTGGAAGTATAATGATGTTATTTCATACAGTTCCTATATACATTTAAAATGTATTCCAGGTTCTGAAGGAAGAATGTACAGATAACTCTGGAACTAAGGTGTGTCATGGCTCTGGCTTTTAAGGTCCTTCAGCTGAAGCCACGTCTGTACAGGTAGAGCCAGGATTATGCTAAAGGACTGAAGTATTTCATTTTATTTTTTATTCTTTGTTTTTGTAGTGCACCCAACAACATCTTCACATCCAATTTTCTGAATTGTCGTTTAAACTGTTTGCAGTAAAGGAAGTAAACTATCACTTGAAGAGAATCTATTATATAAAACTGCATTTCTAAAGACGTGAATTTATTTAAAAAAATCTGTTAAAATAAACCAACAAAACATTATTTCAAGTAAGTAGCTGTCTCAGGAATGGAAACTTCTCTGTTAAGTGCTAAAAGATTCCACACAGTACCGGATTATTGAGAAATGAGTTTTAAAAGAATACCTAAAAGTGCCAGTGACAGGGCTCACTCTGCATTTGTGTTCAGAGTTAGAATAAAGCTTTGGAGGACACTGCGAATGTGCTGACTTCATTATTAGAGGTCCTCAACCTTTTTATGGAACAGTTGAACAATACTTTTTTGTGCATCTCGGAATCAAGAGGGAAAGATTGTTGAGTGTCAAGGTTTTTAGGTGCTTTTCTCTTAAATTGAAAATGATGTTGGCAAAGACAAAGATAGATAAAACAGATGGTACCTTCNAATTCTCCTGTTATCGAGTGGTGAGAGGAGTNTCTAGCCATGGAGAATTTTTTAATACACTTCATTCTTAAGCAAAGCACTTGCACAAAGTTCCTCTTTCCAAACTCTTAGAATTATGTACTCTTCTTGAAGCTTTGAAATAGCCTGTTATACAAACTTACAATGGACATTTCAATAGTATCTCATGTTTCCTGAGGTGGGTGCTGGTTTAATCAAGGGCATCACATCACCTAATATATTGTCATGTTTTTGCAAGGGACTGAGATTCAGAATCATTATAGTTTTCAGAAAGTAACAGTTTAATCCATTCTTTCCTTTCTTAAAAGAACCTTTTTATTTTTAAGAGAAGGTCTCTCTATTATAAAGTTCTGGTTGTCCTGGAACTCACTATGTAGACAAGGCTAGTCTCCAACTCAGAGATCCATCTACCTCTGCTTCTCCAGTGCTGGAATTAAAGACATGTGCCACCATGCCAGGCCTTATTTTTAATTCTTTTAATGATAATTAGTGTAGCAGGGGTCCTGTGTTGTTGTTCCCTTTATGGGGGAGGGGGCCAAGTAGGCGCGGAAGTCAACACGCACAGACTCTGGGAGAATGTCGAAACAACAAGCTCAGTTTATTCAGGAAGAGGCAAGCTTATATACCCTCCACCCCACCCTGAGGGAAGGTCTGATGAATATGCATCTGCTGGTGTGACATAGCTGCCTCTCATTGGTCCAGATTGTCTCCAGCTCATGTTTCAGCTGCTGTTGCTAAGGCCCCTAGGCAGACCCAGGCTGGCTCTCAGAATGTATCTTTTTTACTTGTTTGGGCCGGCTGGCCCTCAAGCCTCTTGGGGATGAGTCATCCCACAAATTAGAAATGAAAAAGGACACAAAAATAGAACATTTGTGTCTTACTTTGGGTTTCTATTGCTGTGAAGAGACACCATGATCACTGCAACTCTTATAAAGGAAAACATTTAATTGGGGCTGACTTACAGTTCAGAGGTTTAGTCCATTATTGTCATGGTGGGAAGCATGGTGGCATTCAGGCAGACATGGTGTTGAAGAGGTAGCTGAGAGTTCTATATTTGGATCTGAAGGCAGCAGGAAGAGACTGCCATACTGGGCTTGGTTTGAGCATCTGAGACCTCAAAGCCTGCCCCCCAGTAAAACACTTCTTCCAACAATGCTACACCTCCTAATAATGGCATTCTCTCTGGGCCTTTGGGAGCCATTTTTATTCAAACCACCACAAGTTGTGACAGTCAAATGAAAATTTTAGTTTAGAATAATTTGTAGTAGTAGCTGTAGTTGAAATGAACATGTCTCCAAGCCAAGTGACTCACAGGGTTTATTTTCTTGTTGTGTTGTCAAAATATACTTAGTGTTGCATATATTCTTTGTATGCATCTAACATGATCAGCTATCATTAGACTCTCCCACACCAAATAAAAAACTAGAAAGTAAAAGAAATATAGAAATACAAGGCAAAGGCCTTTTTCTCATTTATGTATACTCTCCCAAAGGTCACTGATATTTTATAACTTCTAATCTATCCTTCATGAAAATTATTCTGTGTTACAAGTACATATTTTAAATATATATTAATTCTATAATCATCTATGTTTATATCTAAACTATAAGGACAGGATAAGGCTGTTATCAGTCAGGTACTAACTAGAAACCTGGGTAGAATTGTTTTCCTCAGATGGCCACTTACACAATTTCAGATAGATTTAAAAACNTATTTGAACCTCCTTTGCTTTATCTGTAATCAGCCTCATAAGGTTATTAATAAGATTGAATGTCTTTCATGTGAAACATACTCTTGGCCTATATCACTCAGTAAATATGAACTATAATTATTATTTATGAAAAAAAGCATTGTTATTCTCATTTCAGTTAACTTTGTGTAATAGTCTTACATAGTTTCATTTTAAAAGATTTATGTTTATTTATATGAATGTATGTGTGTTTGTGTGTATATGCACATGTATGTGTGGGCACCTGTACAGACCAGATGAGGGTATCAGATTCCCAGGAGCTGGAGCAATAGGCAGTTGTTAGTCACTTGATGTGGGTGCTGGGAACTGAACTTGAGTCCTATGCAAGAGCAATAAGAGCTCTTAGCTCCTGAGCCATCTACTCAGCCTCTAGNTTAATTTTTAAACTATTTCTGAATCACATTGTTTTATATGTCTCTTACACAGAATTTGCAGAATTAAAAAATTTACCCAATATGAGAGTTTTTATTTGGTAGATGAATTTATGCCATTTACATTTATTGTTATAAGTGATTTTAACTTCTTGCTTTTCTAATTTTAAATTTGGAGCTTTACCAAAACTATTCCATTTAGAAGAAAATAATAGATAATCAGCAGTTCATACCTTCTCTTGCACTTTCTTTATCTTCCACATTCCTAATGTTAGCCACATTATTTTTGTGTGTGGTGTGTGAATGTATCTGTATGCTGCATGCATATGTTCACATGTGAATGCATGTGTGCAGGTATCTGTGTGTGGGGACCAGATGTCAAGTGTCTGCTTTGATCATTTTCCATCTCATCTTTTTTTGAGACAAGGTCTCTCACTGAACCTGGAGCTCACCAATTTGGCTAGGCTGGCTGGCCAATGAACTACAGGGATCCACTTGTTTCTTTCTCCCCAGTTTTAGGGTGTGCCATCATGTCCATCTTATATATGGATTCTAGAGATCTGAATTTAGCTCCTTATGTTTGTGCAGTGGGCACTTTACCAACTGAGCCATTCACCAGCCCTCCCACCCCATGTTAACTACAATCTCATTTTCAATCTCTTTCTATAGCTCCTTTGTTATTTTTTCCATATATAAATCTTGGTTCATCAAAACAATTACAGTTTTATTTACTGAGAAAGCTATTGAAATTGTAGAATTAATACTTTATTTTCTTTCTGAAAATTTGCTTTGATGTATAGTTTTTAATTGAGGCACTGTTCAAACTTCATTCTCTGCAATCATATTTCCCACACTTATTTGTAATATATATATATGTATATATATATATATATATGAAGACTCAGTCCACTGTTGCTTGAACTTCCTTGTTTATTAAAGTAATTTTGTGTTTTTTCATATCCATATCTTTGTATTATACTCTGATAATTTTCTATATTTCCCTTTTGCTTTATAATCCTTGTCAAATATGTCTATTATAATAAATGATTCCAAAGATGTATCATTGCTATAGTTATTAACTGAAGAATAAATTTTAATTGTTAGTATTTTGGTTCTTTTCTGAGAGTGTACAATGGCACTATATCTGTGAAAACAATGGCCACATCAACTGAAACAAATTTATGCTTACCTTATGACTCTGCAATCCCATTTCCAATGTAAATGCATACACATACACTAAACATGTATAGAGATTCTTCATAACACCACTATTCCACATCACTACTATATTACAAATTTTTACATTAGAATTGCCATGTGATAGCTCCAAGAACCCATCAACATTAAAAATAGAAAAATTAATCATGGTTTCATCACACAGTGAAGTAAGAAAAGCAAGAGCAATGAGAAACATGATTTGGATTAATCTCAGGATATAANGTTTAAGGGATAGAAGCCCAATGAAATACTATGAAAAGGCGAAAGATTTATACGATCTGAAGAGAAACCAAATACTAAACACTAGGAATCCCATTTATACTGAGTTAAAAATGGACACAAATAATCTGTGATACTAGAAATTAGGATATCGATTACCTTTGAGAAAGAGTGGCTGTAAAATGAAAAGTAAGCAACAAAGTGGGCTTTCTGGAACACTGTAATGTTCTATTTCTTGATTTTGCTGCATAGGTATATATTTTTATATGTATGAAATTTATTGAGCTGCTACCTACTTTGTGATTGTATGCTGTATGCATATGTGCTTCAATAAAAAGCTTAAAATTAATGCACTTGAAATTCATTTCCAGTTTTTTAATAGGGCTCAAGTTGGCTTTATGCATTATATTCATCTAACATGCTTACTAGGTATAACACTGTGTTGTGCTTACTGTCTCATCTTTATGATCAGGGAAGATAGAAGTTGTGTCTATTTTGCACATCACAGATTAAGAGTAGAGGATTGAAGTTATTTTTTCAGGGTCACACATAATTATGATATTCTGCCCTGACAATGTTTAAAGTTCCCAATTAATTTTCAGAACTGAAACAACTAGGAATTTCGAGTTTTGCCTTGTGCCATTTGGGATGAATGAAAAGAGAAAGGGTGCTGAGCACAACTCACAAGCTGATAGACAGCAAGCCAGAGATGAGTTCCTTTGCTTGGGGATTTACTAAGTATATAAAAAATTACCTTGACAAGCAGAGCGATGTGATGTGTCTCCGTCCCCATTTTTTTGAGCTTCTGTGAATGAGGAAAAAAATCATAAACCATTTGATAGCACCAAATATTTTATGTAAATGCATCCAATTGATTTGCTTTTCGAATAAAATGCTTTGGAAATTAATTGTTCTTTCTACATCTATTATTGACCAAAGAATTCCATCTGCTAACTGGGCCACTGAGGCTGTGATAAATAGTTGCCACTGTGTCTTTTGATGCCTTGTGCAGAGAGGCAAACTGCCTAACACTCCAAAAGGGTTCTCTTTCTAGTATGAAACATATTGTCTGACATTATATTAAGTAGCTTGAAAATACTGTAACCATTGATGCATGGTTGTTATTAAAGTATCTTCAAATCAATGAAAGAAATTAATAAACAGAAAACTCACTCTTAGGCAGTTTTCTAGTTAAGAAAAAATAAATTAGCGCTCTCAGCAGGGGGAAAGCCACCGATTGTGTGGGACTCTTTTGTCAAAGAAAAATTTTGCTCTCAATGTTAATTTAATTTGCATGCACTTCTGAAGAAGTCGTTTATCACCTTACTATGCATATACCTTGGATAATATTTATGCTTCTATATGAGTTTTAATAAAATATGCTACTTTCTCTGGAATACTGATTTAGAATGAGTTAACACAAGAAATAACCAAAGGAAAATGTGATGATATTATGTAAAGCCATCACATACCATCTCAGAGATAATTTTTCAGTGTTAGGATCAAAGTTTGAGAACAAGCAACTTTCCAAGGCATTTTATCCTCTTCTTGTATTGTTTGTGATGTCCCCAGCTTCCCTTTGATTCCTCAAATGTGTGCTATTTTCAGTCTGTTGGCTCTATTTTCAGCAGGCATGCATTGGGGGAGCTCAGACAACTTAAAAAGAAGATGAGAGCTGATTAGCTTTGCAGAATGTGAGCAATATTACTGATGTCACATGGGCAAAGGTGTGGGCATAAATGCTNGTAGCTCTCAAATGAATGCTCTCAACAGACAATTCAATCAGAAAATGAGATGCACTCTGAACTTGCCATTGATTTTCAACCCCAGATGAAATTGTTGCTTAGAGGTCTCCCCCTATCTTACCCCTGTTACATCCTCTGAGTTCCCCATTGCTCTCCACCTAAATAAGAAGGATCTAGTTTTTATTAGGTATCTGGTTTTTGTTTCCTTGTCTGCATAATTTGTGTCCATCGCAATTAGTTTTGGTTGAGTGAGTGACTGAGGTGGGTCAACTCTAGATAATCCCTCTCCATTGTTATTGGTTTTTTGAGACAAAGTCCCACTATGTAATAACTCAGGCAGGCCTTAACTTATAGGCATGTATCACCGTGCCCATCTAGACATGGAACTTGAATAAAATCATGACATGCTGATGAGTGTGGGTGGTTGAGATTGAAACCAACCGTGTTTTCTTTGGGGGTTTTCACAATTTTTATACATCTGATTTAGCAAATCGCAAAAGGCAGGAGGCTTAGCTGATTGCTAACAGAGGATGGACAGCACTATCTTTTCATTTCATTGGAAAAGAGCTGTTCTTCCATCTCTGCTCTTGTTGCCAGGCATAGGGCTACAGAACAGTGGCCTTTTTGACTCATCATGGAATCATCACTTTGGTTGGCGCTCCCTAGTGTTCCTCAAAAAAACCTTTACAATTCTGCTTCACAATTCACTAGAGTGCATTATTTGGATTTTATTTATTGTTCATGTTATTTTTTTATTTCAAAGCTTACATGTTAAATAAAAATGTAACCTCTAGTAGAGGCAGTCTTCTGAGGTAGTGCTAATATAGTTTGGTTGATTAGCTTGCATGAAGAATTTTGAGTCCTCAGCCATTTTCTTATGTTCGTTTTCACTGGACAGATCACCACCATCCAATCTCAGTGCTCAGGTCTTGATTCTGAGAACCGCACTTCCAGAAAACCCCCTCTCCCCACGATAAACCTGGAGGGTGACATTTAGTAGTTGTGATTTTGTTCTTTAACTAGTTTTCTGTTGCAGTCACACCCATGCAGGACCATTGGTCATTCTAATATCTGGCCCATTCACAGTTTTTCATCTCTACATGATAGAAAGCTGCCCATATTAAAAAATGCTACAGGGAACAGTGGGTTCTGAGCTACCTGCTGCCATTTGAGTAAATAATGCTTTTTTAAAAAATAAAAAGATTGTGCAATTTAAAGGTCACTTTATAACGACTCACTTTAGTCTTTAATATGACTAGCCATCAAAGATGGAGCCAGCAGTGAGATCTGGATGGAAAAGACCCGCTCTTCTGATTTTCACCTGTTCTCCTTGGCAACCCTTCCTGAGAACAGTGTGAACAAAATTCCAAGACTAAGTAGTCAGTGCTATAATACACTTTCCAGCACGCTGAGAGCTAGCGAGTGAAGCAAATTAAAGCTCTGATGGTCTCCTATGAAATGTTTAATAAATTATTTCCTGGAACAAAACTGAAGTTGAAAACAGCTGTCATAACTTTTAACAAATACTTGTACCAGGTTTAGACCAGGACAAAAATCCAAAATCATGTTCTTTACACTGACACTGTAACCTAAGTGTGTCTGACTATATGTGTATATGTAGCATATGTGTATTTTTTTGCTTGTTTGTTTTTTGACTCAGGTACTTACTATGTAGCCCAGGCTATCTCTGAATTCATTATCTCCCTAGCTCAGCTTCTCAAGCACTGTAATTTACAGGTACATACCATTATGTCCATAGTCGTTACTCTCTGCCAGGCACAGAGAACAGTGCCTAACTGGGGTTAGTTCATCCCGTTCTCATGATGGCACAGGTAGGTATTTTGAACTCTGTTCTGCAGGTGAGAAGCCATAGAAGAGGAACCAGAGCTTTGACCCAGCTCTTCTGATCACAGAGCCTCGGCTGATGGTGATGGTGTTCAATTTCTTTCCTTTATTTATACATAGCCACAAATGTATTGCTTTCCATAATCAAACACACATTTTCTATTATTTTATACATGTACACATTAATTTTTATTGCTTAATCTTTGGGTGGAAGTAGTCATAGAAAGGAAAGAAGTTGTCCCATCTAAAGTAGATAGGGAGGCGCTGCAGTAAAGGACCTCTCCTTGACCTGGATCCCATCAATAGTACACCAAGTGCAGCTGCAGCATACGGTGGAAACCAGGAAGTGGGCATCAGTATCCATGCTTATTTGATTAAACCACTTTTACAAGCACTCTGTGTACCATAGTCTGTGATAGGCTCATAACCCTTTCTACAAATGGAAGCTACTAATTTTATCTAGCCATATATGTGTGTGTGTGTGTGTGTGTGTGTGTGTGTGTGTGTGTGTGTGTATGACTTTCATGACATATGTGCAAAGACTTTCCCATACTCAAGTTATTAAAATATTTTGATATTTTCTCTTAGTATTTATTTCTTTTGAAATCTATGTCTTTTTACTTGGTGAGGTAGATTCTAATTTACTGTTTTCCTCTCCCCCAAATGCATGGTTACTGAGGTGACTGCTCATGAACAGTCAGTTCTTACCTACTGACTACAATGCCATGTTGTCACGTACCTCCACTTGGTTTTTGACTGTATTTTATTCTGTCTTTCTTTTAGTTTCTTTGCTAGTTTCTTTCTAACCATATGATCAAGATCATGGAATTTAGGTGTAATTTTAAAAACTGTGTAAATATTTCACATGTAACAGGAAGAAAACATGGATATAAAGTCATGAAGCATAAATAGCACCCCCTCCCCAAGTTCAGCATGCTCCTCTGTAAGAGCCACTGGGAATCAGGCAGGTATCAGAAACGTGATAAAATTGGTGGATTGTCTCATGAAGGGTGAGTAGATTCCCCTCCTGAAGGTGTGTTTTCATTGGGTTTCAACACATCTTTCTGCCTGAAAACATCTATGGCCACCAAATGATGACCTCTAGTCAAGCAAAAAGAACTCTTAAAGAACTTCCACATACTTCATCATTTAGGAGCTATGAGGCTTTGAGAAATTACTTAAGCTTCTTTAATTGGTTTCTATATTCTAAAAAGGACATGGCATTTACCTGCTGGGTTGAACTAATTATTACATGAAATAATCCACACAAAATACCATGCATGTGTCTTATATGTGCCATTTACTTGTTGGATATTAGTTACTATTGCAGGCAGGCATGGTCTCTCTACATAGCTCTGACTGTTCCAGAACTCACTATCTAGACCACAGGCTGGCCTCAAACTCACATAGATCTGCCTGCCTGTGCCTCCCGAGGGCTAGGATTAAAAACATGTGCCACCATGCGGGGCTTTGCTAGTGAATTTTTTTTCAAGATTTATTTATTTATTGTGTATACAGTGTTCTGTTTGCATGTATGCCTACCCCCCATGAGGGCACCAGATCTCATTATAGATGGTTGTGAGCCACCATGTGGTTGCTGGGAATTGAACTCAGGACCTCTGGAAGAACAGCCAGCAGCCAGGGCTCTTAACCTCTGAGCCATCTCTCCTACTGCTAGTGGATTTTAAAGCAGTGATTTAATAAGGGAGAGAAAACTGTCTTTTGATCTAGATAAGGATCACTTATATAACACATTACATCTAGGCAGCTAGAAAACTTGTAAATACAAATTTGTTTATAAACATTCAGGCATAGCACTGTTTTGAGATATAGTTGGTGAATGTAACTAATATTAGATGCAGTTCTTATTCCTGATAAATGTGTGATCTGATAAGAATAGTTATTATAGAATATAAGATATCTTTCTCTTCTTGCTTTTGAATATTTGAGCTTTCCACTCTCAATTCTTATGTAGGATTGGGGTCCACCCAGAGGCAGGCATTTATGTCATGGCAGGTATTAGAAACGTGTTAAAATTGGTGGATTGTCTCATGAAGGGGTGAGTAGATGCCTCTCCTGAAGGTGTTTTCATTGGGTTTCATCACATCTTTCTGCCTGATGTGTGTGTGTGTGTGTGTGT
>LZPO01035072.1:36616-53271 GCA_001675575.1 Neotoma lepida | reverse complement strand
TGGTGGCCAGAACCTAAATATGCTTTTCCTGATAACTTGAGTTTCCTTACTCTTTATCTAAAGCCTGCCTCCTTATCACGTGGCTGCTTGCCACTATGTGGTGGACCTCAATGCTGATAACTCAAATGGCATGGCTCTTTTCCTTTCCCCTTCCATTCACTTTCCCTGGGTGGTTGTGGAGACTTACAGATTGCCTGCCCTAGCGTCTATTTTTTTTTAATCTAATAAAGTTATCCTCAAGAGTAAAAAAAAAGCATTATGAAAAAAATATTTTTGTCTGAGAGACCCACCAATAAAACTTCCAAGTCTAGAGATAAAATTGACAAGCTGTGACCATAGTTCAATGGAAGGGGATAAGGCATCAAAAGCATACAGAAAGGCAAGCCATGGTGGACTCTGGCTTCTATGGGACAACAAAGGAGGAACTTAGAATTAATCAGGACCTTAGGCTTACCTTGCAAGTTGCTAGAAACTCAGTATTTTCCTCTGCAAAAGAGTGATAATTATATTAGTAATAATAATGTCAATAGTATCTAAATCAACTGACCAACCAGAATGGAGATCCAGAGTCACCTAGAAGTCAATTAGCTTCCATCTTCAGACAGTCCTCAACAGAAACAATATTTATGCTTGCATAATTTACATACATGTGAAACTGTAGCACAGGATAATGACTGCAGCTTTTGGAGTCACATGGGCCTCAGTTTGACTGTCATGGAATTATTAAGTACGTGAAATCTGCTAGGTTGCCATAGCCTTTGAGAAAAGTTTGTCTGATCTATAAAATACAGATAATCTCTGTTGTGACCGGGGACATGTAGACCATGTCAAAGCACTGTCACACCTAAGGAAAACTTGGGCATGATGGTGTTCCTCACAAGAAGAGGTAGAAAACAGACAAGACAAAAGTGAAACCCAAGACACACAACTAATGCATGTCTCATACATCCTGTGGTGTCCAGGAATTCTACCTCAAGAACTTTACCTATATACATATACCCACATGCATGCAAACATACTTATGCATCACCAAAGCATTAATTTACAGTTTTCTGAAGCATATCCTATGAGCTTATCTTGGGTATTTATACTTCTGAACTGCGGCTAATTTTGAAAGTGGGGTAAAGTCCTTGTATTATGACATGGATAAATGCTGGAAGATAAAAGTTAAGCCAGTAAAGCAAGTTGTAGAAGGCTGCGGTATTGTGATGTCATCAGTGGAAATGGCATATTCACACATAGCTCTCGATAGTAGTTGTTACTTACTGTAAAGAGGAAGCCGGTTAGGAACCCTATTAATTCTACTAATGGACCCATTTTAGACAGAAGGAATTCATTATTATGAGCATGGATGTATTTTGCAATAAGGAACTGCATAGATTTAACTTAAAGTGTCACCAATTTTCCCAGTAATGGAGCCCTTTTAATAGCAGTGATGCCCACACTTAACAGGATTGCTCTTCGGCTCTGCTGAGAGTAGATTGAAGGCAGCAAGATGGTAGCAGCAGGAGCAGTTACTGGGCCATTGGAGAAATTATGGAGGCTTATGCAGAGTTCCAGCAGGGGAATGGAAAGCCAATGACCTGATGCTTCATTTCTGTTCAAGGTAAAGTCAATGAGGTCTGACAACGGATTGAACCATCAGTAAAACAGAAGTCTCAAAGATAATTCCAAATACTTTTGGTCTGAGCAATAGACAGAGTAGCTGTCTAACAAGACTCTTTCCTCTTACCTATATGTTTCTGATGCCCCCCCCCCGGCTCCTATGCACTTACTTGTTCAGTATATGAGGAGACAGTGATCTACAAACAGCCGGTTTATAAAATACAATTTTGGACCGAATGTGTGAATTGCCATCAGAGGGAAGAGAAAAGAGGAAGCCTGAGCCCCTAACAACGGCATCTTAGATGTTTACTACCTTTGATATGAAGATCAAAAGATAGCTTCATAGACCTGGGAAAGCCTGCAAAAACCATCAAGAGCTCAGAGCGTCAGTGTGAGTACCCAGAGCAGATCATCCAAGAAAGCAGGTGGCTTTCATAAGCTTTAGATATTCTCCAAACAGAATGCAGGTAACCGGAACCCACCAGCATTGCCTTTTGTATCTGCGCTGATTTTCTTAGTGTTTGTTGTGACTTAACATATTTGAACAGTTTCCTTTGGATTAATCGAATTTCAGGTTTAAGTACTCATTAATGTTGCATACAACTTGAGTGAGCCCTTTTGAACTTCAATACTCACACACGTCAGCTGTTTCTTCAAGTTACAAAATATGGCGCAAGTGTTGGTTTTTAGCATTGACATAGGGATTAGAATGCAGCTTTACCCGATTAAAGTATTTAATTCTTGACTAAGTTCTACAACTTAAATATTTGCTTTACAACTGTGTACCAAGTTCAAAGGAAAAACAAAAAGATACAATTTGGTGCCACCCAGTGGCAAATTTGTAAATTGCAGAATAGGCCCAGTAGGAGGATAAAAAGAACTTCAAATAGAAACCAATCACAATCCACAGACACAATTATAAGTGACTTGGAATCATACTTAACCGAAACGAGGAATTCTAAAATGACTTAAAAGGTGGAATTAAGAGTATGAGGGCTGGAGAGACGGCAGTTGAGAATGCTTCCGGATCTTGCAGAGAACCCGGATTCTGATCCAGCACCAGAATCAGCCAGCTCACAACTGACTACCTGTGACTCCAGAGTTCCAAGAGATTCCATGCCTTCTGCTAGCTTCTGCTGGGTCCTGCATGTAGATAGCACATAAAAACTTAAGCAAGCAAATACACATACATAAATAAAATAAAATAAATCATAAAAGAATGATGCTGCTGTGGAATTCTCCAATAAAACANCAGTATGCTATCACATGATGAGCATAAAAGGGGAGAATTTTTATTATTTTTATTATTTCAAGATCTAAACACCAAATACAATGATTAGGCAACTTCTATAGTAGACAAATAATATTTTCACATTAAACTAAATATTTGTCTCCACTTACAGAACTTTGTAAATTTGAGTCACTTCGAGGGCCAAGTACAGAACATGTCCCTAGGTTCCCAAATTAGAAGTGAAAATCTAGTAAGTAGAATGAAGATATTGTTGTGCATGTATATTGAAATTTTTCCTCCCCACAGGAGCATTCTATATAATATCAGGNAGTATTTATCTTCTCGGGAGAGCAGTGACCAAATGTATCAGAGAACATCTTTTTGAACAAGTATTCCTTTAGCAAGACTTCCCACTCAGGACCTGAATGCTTTTAAGAATGGTGCTTGGTTGAATGAGACAGCTAAAGAATAGCTATGCTTTCAGTGCAGTGGAGGGATGCTCTCGCTTATGTTGAAGTCTGAGCAAAGCCATTCAGGTCTGCAGTGCTGTAGCTCCAGCACTGTCTGGGATCTTCTATCTGAGGCTTAAACATGAAGCTTTTCCTTAAGGTGTGTGGTGGCTGCCCAGTTCCTCATCATACAGTCTTCTCTACACATATCCATTTTGTGTTTTTGTGTTTTAGAGACACAGTTTCTCGGTGTAGCCTTGGCTGCCCTGGGACTTGCTCTGTAGACCAGGATGGCGTCAAACTCAGAGATCTGCCTACCTCTCCTTCCCAAGTGCTGGGATTAAAGGCATGTGCCATCATGGTCAGCTTTAACATATTCACTTCTAATACTGTGTGAGGCAAATGGGTAAAGGGGGGCTGTACCGATCTGGGTATTAATTCTTATGTATTATTCTGCCCCACAGTTTTGCCTCTTTTCTATGAAAACCGTTGCTTCCAATGGCATAAAAATACCGCCATATACACCACAGAAAGTATATCTATATTGTCTAATTTATTTATACTAATGTTTAGATGGAAAAAAGCTAATATGATCTCCCTCATTTGAGCAGTGGTCTAGAAGGCAGCGATTCTCAACCTTGGTTGCAAACTGCAATGACCTCCCAAGGATTGTGAAGAGAATCCCACAATCCAAAATTCTGCTATACTTGCTCTATGCTGTAGTTTAGACTTTAGTTCCTTCTCAGGTGATTCTAATGTAGTAAGATTTGGAATCATTGTCCTAGTCATTTGTAGATATCAGCATCACCCATGGGACTTCTGAAAGTACATGAGTGCTGTCTCTTCACTCTCCACCCTACTCCCTGTTTCATTACAGCACAGGAAGTCTGCAGTGAAGTGTGGCTCTCTTGTTCTCACCCCCCCCACACACACACCTTGAATGATTCTAATTGTAATTGTGGATGAGAACAACTATACATTAAAGATACTTTTTCCTATGACTTTTCTGGTCATTGTACATATACTGAGTCATATTTGAATATGTACAACTATTCTAATGTATAAATGAAAATTCTGATATAGGAAAACTACAACTCTATTGCATCTATATTAAAGTTTAGCCCTTCCCACATGAGCATCTCATTTAAAATCTTAAATTCCCTCCAACTTTAGCTGGCATGCTAGTTTCAAAATTAAAATTATAATCAATTCTTTTAAAAATTATATTACATATCTGTAGACGAAAGTTTGTCCGATTCCGGTCCTGATCCCGCCCGGCTCCCACGGTGCTTAGACCCAAATAAACACACAGAGACTTATATCATTTTTAAACTATGGCCCTGGCAGGCTTCTCGCTAGCTAGCTCTTACATCTTAAATTAACCCATTTTATAAATCTATGTCGCCACGTGTTCCACGTGGCTTTACCTGTGTGTCGTTACATGTTGTTTTCTGGAGGGCAGAATGGCGTCTGCCCAGCTCTGCTTTCTGCTGCTCTCCTCCTAGTTCGAATGTCCCGCCTAACCTTATTCTGCCTCACCATTGGCCAAACAGCTTTATTTATCAACCAATCAGAGCAACACATTTTTAGAAAGACATTCCCATCACATATCATGTTTAGATGTAGTTTCCTAATATTTTCAATTCTTAAGTATGTTTGAACAACTTGACTGCCTTTTAATGGTAAATATTTGTCATTTGAAGATCTTAGAGACAATTTTATCAAATGACAGGCTCTTCAGAAGCCTCAGCTATCTCTATACTTTAAGATTCTGGGCTAATCTGGGGGTTTTCTATTTTGTTTTTAACCGTCTCATTTCCTCTGTGTACAGTGTTATGTTCCTGACAGCTTGGTGTTACTTGACTATTACAAAGCCACTGGGAACCTCAGAATTTGATCCAATGGGAGTTCATCTATGAAGTCATTAGTGTCCTTTTTGTAGCCAGTATGGGATTTTCTTACAGGGTTGTGCTTTCCAATCATACAAGCATGTTGACTCCTGGATTAGTTGGGATATTTTGTACTCTTGGTTGTGAGTCTANCCTTTAATGGCTGAGCCATCTCTCCAGTCCAGTGGTGTAGAGCAAATTTCTAAACGGTCTTATTAAATAAAAAGCACAGAGTCAGATATAGAGGTAAAACCCTGACAGGGATCAGAGGAATAGGAACAGCCACCAGCTAACCTCACCTCACCAACTCTGCAGCTTCCAAAGAGAGTGACTTCCTGTCTAAGTAGGCTTATATGCCTTTCTATTCTGCTAACTCATTTCCTCTCTCCACCAAGCTACATCACTTCCTGTCTGTCTGTACAGACTTCCAGACCTCTATGGTTAATGCTGGGATTTAAGGTGTGTGCCACTATGCTTGGCTCTGTTCCCAGTGTGACTTTGAACTCACAGAGATCCAGATAGATCCTTGCCTGCCAAGTGACAGGATTAAGGGCNCGTGCTAACATTGCATGACTCTTGTGTTTACTATAGTGGCTGGCTTTCCTCTGATCTCCAGGCAAGCTTTATTTTATTGGNAGACACAGTACATTGGGGGACACAATACATCACCACACAGTGGGGGAATTTTTAATTTAGAGACATTTAATCACAGACTCCTCTAAGTCCCATTTCATTCCAGTTCCAGCTGTATGTGGTAACATCACATGGAGAAGGGAGGTTAACAGAGTATGTGATGACAGAAATCTGGGAACTGACGGCCACAGGGATATGCCCACTGCTAGTGACCTGAACAAAGTAACTCCAAATGAGTTTAAATAAAAAAAATCCAAAATTGTCATTGGTGTGAAATCTTTCAGTTGATCTTTCTTATGTTTTAGTGCAGAGATTCCTAGTGTAGGGCCCATATGTCAAGTCAAATTGTGTCTTTCCAAATCTGGGAATCCAGAAATGAGGAAAGGTAAGACATGCTTCTGGAAATGTCCTAGTGGCTGGTTGTCAACATGGTTAGTAACTGCAGAGTAGGTAACAGACACCGGCCTTAAATTCAGACAAGTCTTGCTGATTTCATCCTAAGATTCTTCTCTGCCTTTCCACCATTTCATTAACACAGGAAAGGATTTTTCAGGGACAGTGTAGTATTTTCACCATTACCTTCACAATGAATTGTTTTTCATTTGGAGGACGACAATAAGAAAAAATTGATATTCGTAATCCACTTGGATTAAAAGTCCTCTTTTTTGCTTTACTTTTGGCTTTAGACTTTTCCATCAAAAGTTTCAGTTTGCTTTAAAAAGCTGCAGGTAATTTTCAAGGTGTGATGGGGATTTCCAAGATCTGGTAAGATTTTAATGGAAGTCTGGTAAAAGTAAAATGAACTCCTATTGGTAGAGACTATCTTTGGAGTGCATTCATGATCGCATAATTATGTTTAAAAATGAAAAGTCTGATTTGAAAATTTTACTGTTANATGAGACTTATATAAAATTTTTGTGGGAGAACTCGAACTACTTTTGATTTTTAAGCCCATATTTATTTATTCATTATGCAGTACTGGGAGTTGAACCTAGAGCCTAGNACATGCTAGGCAAGTGCTCTACCACTGTGCTACAGCCCCAGACCCTTGCTTTTGATTTTAACGACTGTTCAAATGAATGATTTCTTTTTAAAAATTCCAGAAATTTAGAAATATATTTACAAAATGCCTTTAAGAACCCCAAATTTCTTTGTGTTGTAGATTTATGTGGGAGGGTGTCAATTTTTTCCATTATAGTAAATAAAATGAATTCCCTTAGAGATTTTTGAATATTTGTATAAAATTGGATAGTTTGTTTAAAATTGAGAAAAATGTGTGTGTGAGGGTCCTGTATTACATTGTGTGTCTTGTGTTCTTACTCAGGCAATCTCAAATGATGCTGTATATCAGGGAATCCCTCATGCCCCTCCTATGGTAGCTCTTCATGCTGTCTTAGAAGGAAGGAGATTTCTCTTAAGAAGGGAAGAAACTGCCAGTTTCTCCCTGCCTCTTTGCTGTTCTCTGCTCATGGAGGAGGACTGGCTTATCTAACCAGTGAGTTTTGGAGTAATTGAAGATGCTTGGCTTTAGCTCATCATGTTCTCTCATTTCCATATCTGAGTGTGCACATAAAAGTTCTGCCCTGGTCCTCTCTCACCAAGCATCTACTAATACAATAACTTAAGATTGTCCTTCAATGTTTAGCAAGCTCAAAGCTTTTCCAGGATGTTATTACATTTTTCCTAGTTCACTTAGACTTCTGTTCTCCTATATGAATATTTTATTTCTCTTCGTTCTCCTATCAAATTTCCAACTCTTTTTTTCCAGAACTACATCATCAATTTAAAATCTTGCTTCTTTTTTGCTGAGAAAATAGAAGTATACATCAAAGAACATCCATAGGCTGGTATTAGCTCATCTACAAACACACCCATGTCTAAGGCCACATGCCACCTTCCTTTTGCTTAAAGACTAACAACTTATTTTTAACACAAGCCGACGTTTCTCCTTATAGCCTGAGTCTGATTTCTTTTCCTCTTCCCAAGGGCATTTTTCTGTCAAACCTCAATTTTTGATCTATTTGGTCATTCACATGGATATGTATAGATTTGTATACATATCCAAATATAGGCTATATTATTCTCATCTTACAAAAGCTATTCCACCAGTTTCTATTCCTCTGCTCTTTTTGACAATAAAATTTCTCTGAAAAGTAGATTGTGGTATAAGTCTGCTTCTCTGTCCCTATGCTTTCATCAATATGCTTTGTCAGGCTTTTGTCTCCCTCATCAAAGTCAGAGTTGACCTCAAAATGACATCTCGATTGTTAAATCCAATGGTATGTTTCAAACCTTAATCTGTGTTTTAAGACATATTTAATTTTCACTAATTGGTTGATTGAATGATTGATGATAGTATCTTGCTATATGGCAAAACTCATGATTCTCCTCATGATTCTCCTGTCAGCCTCCTGAATGCTAGTATTGTAGGTGTGTGCCAACACGCCCAATCCAATGAGATTCTTTTCTTTATCAAGAATTTTTTTTTATTCATTTTATAAACCAACCACAGAGCCCCCTCTCTCCCCTCCTTCCACTCCCCCTCAGCCTTTGCCCCCAACCCCTCCCCCATTCTCTCTTCCAAAAAGGTAAGGCTTCCCATGGGGAGTCAGTAAAGCCTGGTACCTTCAGCTGAGGCAGGTCCAAACCCCTCCCCCTGAATCAAGGCTGTGCAAGGGTCCCACCATAGGCAGTGGGCTCCAAAAAGCCAGTTCATGCACCAGGGATAGATCCTATTCCCACTGCCAGGGGTCCCTTAAGCAGACCAAACTACACAACTGTCTCACTTATTCAGAGGGTCTAGTCCAGTCCCATGGAGGTTCCACAGCTGTTGGTCTAAAGCTTATGAATTCCCACTGATGTGGTTTGATTGTATCTGTAAGTTTCCCCATGGTGATCTTGATGTCCCTTGCTCATAGAATCCCTCTTCCCTCTCTTCAACTGGACTCCTGGAGCTTGGCTTGGTGCTTGGCTATGGATCTCTTTATCTGCTTCCATCAGTTACTGGGTGAAAGTTCTATGATGACAGTTAGGGTATTCATCAATCTGATTGCCAGGGTAGGCCAGCTCAGGCACCCTCTCCACTATTGCTAGTAGTCTAAGCTGGGGTCATCCTTGTGGATTCCTGGGGACTTGCCTAACACAATGTTTCTCCCTATCTCCATGATATCTCTCCCTCTATCAAGATATCTCTTTCCCAATGAGATATTTTGATTTATGCAAATATTATACAAAGACTCAGTCAAGCTAGCTGTCTTAGTTTGGGTTTCTATTGCTGTGATAAAACACCATGACCAAAAGCAACTTGGACAGGAAAGGGTTTATATCAGTTTACAGTTGTAGTTCATCATGAAAGGAGGTCAGAGCAGGAACTCAAGGCAGGACCCTGGAGGCAGGGACTAAAGTAGAGACTATGGAAGAATGCGTTTTACTGAATTACTCATGGCTTATGCAACCTACTTTCTTATAGCATCCAAGGCCACCAATCAGGGTGACACTGCCCACAGTGAACTAGGACCTTTAATCAAGCAATAAAATGCCCCACAGTCTTACCCAGAGGCCAATCTCAACTGAGTTTTCTTCTTTCTAAATGACTCTAGTAAATGACTCTAGATTAGTTGATATATCCATGACCTCATGTATTGGCAGGGGTGGTGATGGTGAGGGTAGTAAAAATATACTTTATCAATTTTGTAAAATACCATATACTAACTGAAGTCACTATTCAAGGCAATAGGTCCCTAAAACTTACTCCTCCAGTTTATCTGTTAAAACAATTATCTGTTCTTATTTTATGTATATGAGCATTTTGCTTGCATGTATATATGTGCATTGCATGTGTTTTTGGTTCCAGAGGAGGTCAGAAGAGGACATTGGATCCTCTGAAACTTGAATTACAGATGGTTGTGAACTGCCATTTGGGTTCTGGGAACTGAATATTTGAGTGTTGTAAGAGCAGCAAAGGCTCTTAACTGCTGAGCCATCTCTCTAGTCCTTTATGTTTCTTCAGTTAAAATAAAACATTTACCATTTAACCGATTTGTTGCCCCTTTCTAACTCCTCCTTAGAAGTGCTTGACACAGTTGAATATAATGTTCTGTACCTCATTGGATGCTCCCTTTCAGTCTTTTGGTGGGTCCTATTGTTTTTCCAATTCTGCTTACTTTTTTCATTTTTCTACTCTCTGATGCTCTTTTNCTCCTTGTAGACTCATTTCCTACATGACCAAATTGGCTTTTATGGCTTATANACTGCCTAAACTCTTTGCTCTTTAGTCAAGCTCTTATACCTGAACCTAAGACTTGTAAATTCAGGCACCCCCCAGATACTTACATCCAGAAGACATTTCAAATACAACATTGTTATGCACACTTTTTCCTGTCCTTTTTAGCTCTGCTTAAACTCAGCCTTTTCCTTCACAGCAAATAGCAGTCCCATTTTACTAGTTCCTCCCCTCAAACACTTTGGAGACATTTTTGAATCTTCCCTTTACCTTGTACCCTAAATTCAAAATGTTAAAGAATCTGTTGTTTTCGTATAGAAATATATTGTATCAATATTCATTAGAGAAGCAGAATCACTTTGAGATCCCCTAGTATATAAAGGGTTTATTGTGGTGATTTGACCTGACTTGATGATTGTGGGAACTAGATAAAGCAGTCTTTATGAGCCCATTAGTGCTGAATCACTAAGTCCAGTGACCAGGTAGTTAGGAAGAGCACACACACACACACACACACACACACACACACACACACACATACACTCAAGGCTCTATTTATCTAATATATATCATCTATCTGTTGGCTCTATTAATAGTCATATATATAAATAGATATTCTGCCTCCCTAATCTTTTACAAGAATCTCTTCTGACCCACCCATGTTGAAACTTCTGTGAAATGGAATTCTGGAAAATGTAATTCAGCTTAGTCAAGTAGACAAATGATTAGAGTCCAATCCTCATGATCATCTCTTCACTAGCAGAACACCACACCCACATGGGTTCCCTGACACACAGACTGATGAAGACTAACATGGGGAAAGGGACAAGTAGAGAAGCAAGGACATATCCTCACTGTATTTCCTTCTAACCAAATCCATTCTTGCCACCTGGTCTGAATTAGACTGTAGTAATACTTGACCCCTTGCTTCATCCCTTACCTGTAAGTGGCCAGAATGACGATTTTTAAAGTATAAATCAAATTATGTCATTTTTCCCTTTCTAATGCTCCAGTGACTATTAGTTAAATTTAAGCCTCTATCTCTCACACTGTGCATTTATTATTCATTTCCTATCTCCTTATCAGTTAGAATGCAGCTATATAAAGGCAGTGACTTTGATTTTCACTGTTGAATTCTCAGCTTTTAACCATATGTGGTCCATGGTTGACATTAAACAACTGTTTATTCAGAATGCTAGGGAGGTTCCCGGGAATCCACAAGGATGACCCCACCTTAGACTACTGGAAATACTCAAGAGGGTTCCTGAACTGGCCTACTCTGGTGATCACATGGATGAATACCCTTACTGTCATCATAGAGCCCTCATCCAGAGACTGATGGAGGCAGATGCAGAGATCCACAGCTGGGCACCAGGCTGAGCTCCAGGAGTCTAATCAATAGGAGAGAGGGGGGCTTCTATGAGCAAGGGACAATGAGATCATGATGGAAAGGCATACAAAGATGGCCAGTCAAACTAGTGGAGATGCATGAACTGTAGACCAATAGCTGAGGAGCTCCCATGAGCTCTCATCCAGAGACTGATGGAAGCAGATGCAGAGATCCACAGCCGGGCACCAGGCCAAGCTCCAGCAGTCCAATTGATGAGATAGAGGAGAGATTCTATGAGCAAGGGACATCAAGATCATGATGGGAAAATGTACAGAGATGGCCAGTCAAACTAGTAGAAATGCATGAACGGTGGACCAATAGCTGTGGAGTCCCCAGNGTGCTGGACTGGGCTCTCTGGATACTCGAGGCAGTGGTTTAGCTTGAACTGTTTAGGGGACCCCAGACAATGGGATCGGGATCCATCCCTGGTGCATGAGCTGGCTTTTTGGAGCCTAGTGCCTATGGTGGGACACCTGGCACAGCCTTGGCTCAGGGAGGAGGGTCTTGGACCTGCCTCAACTGAATGTATCAGGCTCTGGGGACTCTCCATGGGAGACCTTGCCTTGGAGAAGGTGGGAATGGGGGGTGGGTTGAGAGGGAAGGCTGAGGGGCGGGAGGAGGGAGGAGAAGGGGATTTGTGGTTGGTATGTAAAATGAACAGAAATCTTTTTAATAAAAACAGTTTGATCAAAAAAAAAAAACCACAACTGTTTATTGGGAGAATGAATAAGTGTCTCTGCAGGAAGGAATATAATTTTCTCTCATTGTGAGTAAATTTAATACTGGGGCAAAGTGTTAGAAAATACTTTGAGGACAAACATTTAAGCTTCCATTTCTGTTTTTACCAGTAATAAGGCCTGTGCTTCAATGTCTGTGCTATGTCTACCTCTATTGAGGTAGGGAGAGGAAAGACAGGTTATTGTTTTTTCTCATCTAGAAACCACAACCACATTTCAGAAAAAGTGAAACAAGNATTTCATTTTAAGCTATAATTTAAATTACTTATAATATAAATTACTTTTTAAGATACATAAATCTTGAAAAGTGCATGAAAAAACGGGGTGCTACGTGATGTTTCAATATGTTTATCCACTGTGTAATGTTGAATACACACAAACACACGTATCTTAGAGGATTTATCACTTTTTNTAGTGAAAGAATTAAAAATGCGTTCTTCTAGCTTTGGGATTCTATGATATATCTATATCTTATAATCACCCTGCCACGTAGGACAGCACAACAGAACTCCTTATGCCTATGTAACTATAACTTAATACATGTTAATCACCCCTGTCCCCCTCTCGATTCTCCTACCTTCTGCTAACCACAATTCCACTCTTAACTTCCATGACATCAATGGTTTTTAGATTCTGGTATTTGTCTTTTCTGTCCCTGGCTTATTTCACTCTATATAACCATGTCCACTTCTGTCCACATTTGCCACAAGTGACATGGTTTCCATCTTTTTCATTTATAAAATTCATCTATGGATGGGCACATTATTTTTAGTTCTTAGCTACTGAGAAAAGTGCTGGCATGAACATGAAATGAAGGTTTTTGTTTAAAAGACATCTTTCCCCCCCAGATACATACCCCACAGTGAGATCACTATATCTATCACATGAAAGCTATATGTTTAGGTTTTTAATGAATCTCTATAATGGTTCTGGCAATTTTGAGCACTTAAAATGGCCAGTGTTGAAACTTCTATCTTTTCTCTAAGAGTTTGACTAAACTCCCATATATAACTCAAGCACGTACAGGAGATCTCTGAAAATTTAGTGCTTTATGAACTCAACTCAGGACCTAAAAAGATNGCTCTTTAAGAATCCATACATACACACTCCATGGAAAAAGATTTGATTATAAGGTTCTGATTCTCACATCAGAGATTCTCACTGCAGGATTTTTCTCAAATAAAAGTCCATACTATTGCCAAAAATTTTAAAGTATTTAAATGGATATCAGAACTACATAGAATTTTTCAAAAGAAATCATACAAGTGTCCAACTGGCGTATGAAAAACAATAAACATCTTTGGGAAATACAATTGGCACCAGAGAAATACAAAGCAAAGCCAGAATGAGATATTACATTAATGCAGCAAGAATGGCAAATATNAAAAAGACAGAGGATAGAAAATGCCAATGAGGATGCAGAGAAACCGACTCCTACGCTGTTGGTGGGAATATACATTCATACAGCCATCTTAGGAATCAATACAGAGAGTCATTAAAAACCTGGTCTGCGTTACTTCACTCTGGACAATTATTTCCAGCTCCATCCACTTACCTGCAAATTTTGTAATTTCATTTTCTTAACAGCTGAGTAGTATTCCATTGCATAAATGTACTACATTCTCATTATCTATGTATCAGTTGATGAACATCTAGGCTGTTTCAAATTTCTGGCTGTTATGCATAGAGAAGCAGCTGGGATTCCCGACATATCTGAATAAGGGAATTGTGAAATGAGTCACTTTGAAGTAAAGGCAATGAGCTTTTTAATCAGAGGGAGAGGAAAGATGCATGTGAGGACAGCCAAGGGTGTGTTTTAGGGAGGAACAGCTATGTAAATGGTCATGGGATTATAGACTTAAAATGTTTAAAGGAGGTAATTTATAACTAACATTGAGGAAGGAGAGGAAAAATGTACTGGTATATTCATTTCAGTATTATAAGATGTTTATTTAAATAAACGTAACCATAAGGTGATTTCTGAAGGAACTGAGTATACTTACATATAAAGAAAAAATATAATTAGGACAAAAACATGGATCAAAAATTTAAAAATCAAACTAATTTTTTTGTACATAGGTCACACGAAGAAGTTGAAACATGTTTTTGTTTTTTTGTTTGTTTTTGTTTTTGTTCTCTTTAATNTGAGCATGGTTTACTAGTTATCATAACAGTCTTATCTGGGAATGGAATGTAATTTCTGGGCACAGATTTTATATAAAGACATCTCCAGTCAGTTGTGCAGAAACTCAACTCAGTCAACAAGATAAATAAGAAAGATCCAGGTATGAGATGGCGGAGGCTCATTTTCCTTTCCATATTCATTCTGTCATGACTTAGTCCTGCAGAGTTGTGGGAAATGTGTGCCAGAGAGGGCTAACTACAACCCCAGCTTTCTCACTTGAATGAACAGTACNACCCCAGGGAGNTGAAAAATACGAAGATCATTGAAAGAGGAATTTGATAACACAGCCACAGAGCATGGTTTGTGAACTGCTGGGCTCAGATCTGAGGTGCATGTGAGGAAACCTGATCTCAGGAAACACACCAGACTTTGTCAGTTGGGCTAAACGTATGCCAGGCTGGCCACTGGGTGGCACACATGTGACTTTGAAAATAGAATCATCACTGAAACCACAATACAAATACAACGAATCTAAACTTGCAGCTTAAACCTGTAGGGATCTTTTTGACAGATAAAAGAATATACACTCTCCCAGGAGTTAGACTAGACCCAGGTTGTCATGGGTTAGTATGTAAGTGTCGATGTCATAATATAAAAATATTTGTCATACAAAGAACAGGAAAGTTTCGAATTACAGGAAAAAACACAACAAAGAAAGCCAACTAATGTTAACTCTAAGATGACCCAGATATTGAAATCATCTGACAAAACTTTAAAATAGCTATTATAAAAATGCTTTAAGAGGTGGCAGGCAAAGTGTCTTAAAACAGAGTAGAAAATGGGAAGTCTANCAAAGAACAGATGCTGCAAAGAAAAACTGAGAAGAAACAATACGGAGAAAAAGAATCCAGTAGAGATGAAAGAATGAATACATCAGATACAAGGTCCATTAGAATAATCATTTCTGGACAGTAGCAAAGAAATAACTACAGCAAAGCTGGAAGGGTCCATGGAACAAACCCAAATATCTCACTTCTTGTGGTCACTGTTAGAGAGGAAAAAAGAGAAAGTGTGAGGTACAGAAGAGCTGAAGAAAGCTTGACAAGATGAATAAACCTCCAGAGTCAGGACAGAAACTGAGTTAACCCAAACAGAAAAGTTCAAAGATACTCATATCCAAGTGTCTTAGTCACTGCTCTACTGCTGTGAGGAGACACCAGTCAGGCCAAGGATAATCAAAGAAAGCATTTAATTGGGGTTTGCTAACNGTTTCAGAGATTAGTCCATTATCATCATGGTGGGGAGTATGGGTGCATGCAGGCAGGTGCCGGAGCAACAGCTGAGAGCTACATCCTGATTTGTATGCAGAGAGAAGGGAGAGAGAGAGAGAGAGAGAGAGACAGCAACAGAGAGAGTGACACACTTCCTCCAAAAGGGCCCCATACCTATTCCAACAAGGCCACACTTCCTAATCTTTTTAATCCTTTCAAATAGTGCCACTCTCTGGTGACTAAGCATTCAAATATAAGAGTATATGGGGGCCGTTCTCATTCAAACCACCACACCCTGTGCAGAACAAGCTGCTGTAAACTCAATACAAAGAAGAAAAGTCATTTTTTAAGACAGTCTCATTGTGTAGAGCAGGCTGGACTTGAACTCACAGAGGTCCTCTTGNCCCTTCTTTTCAAGTACTAGGAAAAAAGTTATGTTCCATCACATACAGCAATAAAAATTCTTGAAACCCCTTAGGGGGAAGTACTACTATGTCCAGAGAATACAGATGCCAGTGACTAAATCAGAAATTATAGAATGAAGAAAGAAATGGCCAACATTTTCCATNGTCTTTCTCCCATCTTGNTCCTTTTCCTCCTTCCTACTTTCTCTTTATCACCGTACTCCTCTCATTTTTGAGACCGAGTCTTACTAGGTAGTCCAGGTTGGCTTTGAATTCAAATCTGCAATCCTCCTGCCTTTGCCTCCAGATTGCTAGCATCATACCAGCATGTTGAGCATATTTATTAAGTACTGAAAGTCATTTTATATTTAGCAAAACTGTCATACAGAGGGCTTTGAGTAAAGCATATGCTTTACACTTGTAAGGCGCTGGCTCAGTCTCTAGTACCACAACAAAACAAAACCCCAACACCTCTCCACGGGAATTTATGGGAAATAAAGACATTCTCAGATGAATGGACACTAAGAAATTCACTAGAAAACCTTCTCTAGAATGGTAGGAAAAGTAGGCCTTTAAGATAGAAGAAAAATAAAACATACTACATCAGGAATGTTAAAATCTATATAAACACAACACCAACCTCCTTTTAAATATTTATTTAATTTTTTTGTTTGTTTTTGTTTGTGTGTGTGTGTGTGT
>LZPO01035072.1:23507-36051 GCA_001675575.1 Neotoma lepida | reverse complement strand
CCAAGCAAGTTCCAGGAAAGGCGCAAGACTACACAGAGAAACCCTGTCTCGAAAAAAAAAACAAAAAACAAAAAAAAAGAATAGGTTGTTTTCTCATACAATATATCCTGATTTCGGTTCCCCCTCCCTCTACTCCTCCTAGTTCCTCCTCACCTCCTCTCCCATTCAGATCCACCCTTTTCTGTCTCTCATTAGAAAGGAACAGGCTTCTAAGAGGTAACAAAATAATAAAATAAAATAAAATAAAATAAGATAAGATAAAACAAAAACTATGACATTGAAGTTAGACAAGGCAAACCAACAGAAGAAAAAGAGCCCCAAGAAAAGGCATAAAAAATCAGAGGCCCACTCACTCACACACTTAAAAGTCCCATAAAAATACTAAACTGAAAGCTATGACATATAACAGAGGACCTGGTGGAGACCAGTGCAGTCCCCGAGTTTGCTGCTTGGTCTTTGAGTTCATATGACCTTTGCTCAGTTGATTTAGAGAGCCTTGTTCTCCTGGTGTCCTCCATCCTCTCTGCCTATTTCACTCCTTTTGCCTCCTCTTTGGTGGGTGTTGCCTGAGCTCTGAGGGGGTGGGATTTGATGGGAGACATCCCATTTAGAGCTGTGTGGTCCAAGGTCTCTCACTATGGGTAATGTCTGGGTATGGGTCTCTGTATTTTTCCCATCTGCTGCTGGAGGAAGCTTCTCTAACAATGGCAAGGTACTGATCTATGATTATAGCAGAGTGTCATTAAGAGTCATTTTATTGTTACTTTTTTTTTGCGCCTGTATTACTTGGTTTTACTATAGGTCTCTGTGCTATCTAGTCTCTGGTTCTTGAAAATACAATCCTGAACAGTAAAAGAACTGGTGGAGGTCTCACCATTCCTGATTTCAAGCTGTTCTATAGAGCTACAGTAATAAAACCAGCATGGTATTGGCATAAAAACAGACATATTGATCAATGGAATTGAATTGAAGACCCAGACATAAATCCACACACCTAGGCACACCTGATATTTGATAAAGAAGGCAGAAATACACACTGGAAAATAGACAGCATCTTCAACAAATGGTACTGGTCAAACTGGATATCTGCATGTAGAAGAATGCAAACAGAAGGAAAATTTTAAAAAGAACTAAATATAAGGAGATATGTTCATAAAGTAGGGGACATAATGATAGATATATCAATTATCCCAAACCTTGATCTACAGATTTGATACAATTCCAGTCACAATCAGGGCAGAATTAATTAATTAATCAATTCTTTGTGTTTTTCATATCATGTATCTTGATCCTATTCATTCCCCACCCCTTTGCATCCTCCCTCTGCCCCTGCACCTCCCCTCCCGAATAAAACAAAATTCAAGAGAAAAAAAGCAAAGAAAATAAAGTGAGAAAAATAAATGAAAGAGAAGGAATTAAAAATCTCATCATGGCTTCCTTTCTCGCTCCCTGGCCATCTTGGTGGCTGGTCTTGGTTGGGGGCTGTCCCTCACCTAAGGCCGGAAGATGGTGGCCTCAAAGAGGACAAAAAAGTCCTGGAGTCGATCAATTCTAGGCTCCAACTTGTGAAAAGTGGAAAGTACATGCTGGGGTACAAACAGACACTGAAGATGACCAGACAGGGTAAAGCAAAATTGGTTATCCTTGCAAACAACTGCCCAGCTTTGAGGAAATCTGAAATAGAATACTATGCCATGTTGGCTAAAANTGGTGTCCATCACTACAGTGGCAANAACATTGAATTGGGCACAGCATGTGGAAAATACTACAGTGTGTGCACACTGGCTATCATTGACCCAGGTGATTCTGATATTTTTAGAAGCATGCCAGAACAGACTGGCAAAAAGTAAACCAGGAAAGTTTTCCTTTAATAAAACTTTACCAGAGCTCCTTAAAAAAATATCTCATCATGGAAGCTCCAGTCCGACCCAAAAAGTCATACCGTANACTCCTTGGTCCATACAGCTCTACTTGCCAGTGTTCAATGAAAAGAGTCATTGGTTTGGTTCAAGGGCCGTGGTCTCCACTACGTGTTTGATACTGGNCCCCCACTAGGACTTTTCCTGGGCACCCGCTACTGCCTTGTGTTGTGGAGATCCTGCAGCTTTGGATCTGTGGGTCAGGTCCCTTCACGTGCTCCAGCAGATCATGGATGGGGTAGATGTTGTGGCAGGCCAAGTCAATCCCTTGGTCTGGGCCTGGGCAGATATAAGTTTGGTTACCAGACGGGAAATGGGAACAGCTCTCCCGTGGTAACAATTTTGGGGCTGTCTCACCTACACCTGCAGTAACTGTGTTGGCTCTATTTGCTGCCCTGATGAGGTGCAGGGCCTGTTCTTCAGTGTGTTGCAGCTGGTGGGGGTCAGGGATAGCTTTCCCACTCTTATGACCACAGGGCCATCTCTCCCCCATCTGCCTCTGGCATTGATGGGTGGTGGTGGGGGAGGGCCCTTCTCCCCAACCCAAGTTGCCACAAGACAGATGGGTAATGGGGACAGCTCTCCCAGGGCCACAGTTTTGGGGTTGGCTCTCCCACACCTGTGCTAACAGGGTTGGCTCTATTGTGCTGCTCTGGCAAAGTGCAGGGCCTGCTCTTCCCAGTGTTGCTACTGGTGGGGGTCAAGGACAGCTCTTCTGCTCTCATGACAACAGGGCCAAATCTCCCACCTGCCCCAAGCTGCCCCAGAGGGGAGGAATTCTTTCTCCCACCCATGTCACAGGGAAGAATTTTTTGAGATGTTAACATTTGTATGTAAAGGCTAGATTAGAATAGTGAAAAACACTTTGAAAAGGAACAATATAGTTAGAAAAATTTCAAACTTGATCTAAATACATTATAAAATTATACCAACAAAAATAAGTGTCAATAAAGAAATNGGCCTACATATCAGTAGAACCAATTAAAACAAAGATAAGTCCATGTAAGTGTTGTCAATTTATTTTTGACAAAGACATAAAGGTAAAACATACAAGAACAATTGAAAAATCTCATCCAAAAAATAAACAGCAACATTATAGGGCTAGAGAGATGGATCAGTGGTTAAGAGTNTTTGTTGCTCTTACACTGAGGACCTGGGTTCGATTCTCACATGGCTCACAACCATCCTTAACTTCAGTTTCAGGGGACCCAGGGAATCCAGGAGATCCAGTGTATCCAGGGGATCTGACACTTCTGACTCCCATAGGTACCAGGCATGCACATGGTGCACAGACATACATGCAGGCAAAACACTCATAAACACAAAACAAAATAAAAATCTTTCTAAAATTAAAACTCTTTCCTTTTTTNAAAGTTGATTATCACAGCTATTTTCTCACAGAAATAGAAACTAACAAAGCAACATATAACACATCATCAGTTGCCAGTGATTAGGAATGTGAGCAAGATATTATTCAGAGGAAAGTTTTGGGAGACACATAACTTTTTCACTTTTTTTTTATTATGGTATAGGTTACATAAACCATACATGTCTTATAGTTCATAGAACTGAAATAAAAAGAAGTCAAAATGTATCATATATTATTTTAAAAATAAAATTATGAGTGAAAAAAATTTTTTTAAGTTAGCTTACAGATCAGATCCATCGATCTCATTTCCCTTGCTGAGAAGCTTCTCAAATGAATACTAGACACCACAAGTTCCCAAACTGGTTTATTCAGGGAGTCTGTTCTAAGAGGAGTTAATAGTTTTGATGAGAAAGAAAAAAAATCTCAGTTCAACTCAAACAGATTTATTTTCTTCTCTCTCTTTAACCAGCTACTATCCATCTTCTTTAGCACGTGTCTGTTCACTGTGGGGCTCCCTGAGAGGAATCCTTTGTACAGCACTACCCAAGCTTCTGTGACAGGACCACCCNTTGTTCTTATTGACGTCTCCCCAAGGTGCCAATCATCATCAGCTCAGGCAGTTATACGAAATGCCGAAGACTGGGTAAACAGCAAAGGTTCATTTCTCAAGGTTCTGAGGGCATGGTCAAGGTACTGGCATGCTGAAGTCTCTTCTGAGCTTGCAGTCTGTGTCTTCTCCATGCCTGCAGGGCCTTTCCTCCATGAACTTGCATGTTCACAGACTCATTGTCTTTTGTAAGGGCNCTAATACCATATAAAACCAATGACGCCTCAGACTGCACTTCCAAATACATCACGAGGAGATCTGGAACTTCAAGGTATGACTCTTAAGGTAACATAAACATGTTACCATAAACACCCAAACCAAACCACAACAAGGAAGGAATTTTTAATTATTTTTTGAAAGTTATCCTTATTGCAATGTAATTTAAAAATGATTATAANTAGTTAAGGAGATGGCCCAGGGTGTAAGTATGAGAACCTGTTTGGATCCCAGAACCCACATAGAACTGGCTGCCATAATACCAGCATTCCTACCACAAGATGAGAGACAAAGCCAGCAATCCCCTGGTGCTCTCCCATCAGCTACCCTGGCCACAGCAGCAAACAAGACACCTGGTCTCAAACAAGATGGAAGGCAAGCGTTGACACCTGAGGTTATCCTTTGACTGCCACATGTGGGCTGTGACACATGTACAATCATAGTCACATTCACACACATGCAACACACATGCCCACATACAAGAAAGAAAAAGATTATAAGGCTGGATCTTAGTAAAATTTACACCAATGTATGTGGTTATGGAACCACAATCCAAACCAAATATGAACTAATTCCACCATCTCATAATGCTTCCTGATGCCGTGGTAGTCAATCACCTTCACCCAGAGCCCCAGCACACACTGATTTGCTTCCTGTGTCTGTAGATCTTCCTTCCACAGGACTCATATTAGTAGAAGTTTANTGTATGTGGCTTCTTAGGCTTCTCTTTTTTCGCTTGGTGTAATGCTTTTGATTTCACAATGCTCTATGTTTCAGCATCCCTCACTCTTGTATTTTCTTTCCTTCTTTGCATTTTTGTTGATACACCACAGTTTGTCAACTCATTCACTGATAAGTATATACAGGTTGTATCTAAGTTTTAGCTNTTAGGAGTGAATTTCCTAAGGACATTTACTTCNAAGTCTTCTGATGAACATAGGTCTTTCTTTNGCTTGGGTACTTGGGTGTGGAATTTCTAGCATGTATGGAAGCAAATGTTTCATTTTTATCAGAAACCAGAGCAGTGTTTTCTAAAGTGGTTACATCATGGCATTCTGGTCANGAATATTTGACTGTAACAATTCCACATCTTTATTAATACTTGGTACTGTAGTTATTCTGGGGTGTGTACTGGTATATCATTCTAGTTTTTCTTTTTATTTTCCTGAATATTTGTGATAGTAAATGGATATTCATGTTCTTGTCTATCATTGATGTATCATGTGTGTATGTGCAACATTTGTTTAAATATTTTATCCATTTTAAAANATGGCTAGTTTATCATTTATTAATTGTAAGAGCCCTTTATATACAATATATTTGAGANTTTTATTCAATAGATTTGAGACTTTTATTAGATATGTGACCTGAAAGCAACTTCTAGCCTGTGACTTGTGCTTTCATTTTCTTATATTTATCAGAGAACAAGAAGTTGTATTTTTTTTGATATTTGGTTTATCATTCTTTTTATGATATAAATTCTTTTTATCCTACAAAACCTTCAGTTGGGCCAAAATCACAGACTTAGAGAGTATAAAGAGTGTAAGAGACAGAGGTAGTAGGTGACAACAAGGAAACATCTTCCTGACACAGCTGCACATATAAACTCACAGTGGTTATGACAGTATGCACAAGACCCATGTAGCTCAAACAGCCTAAGCCCAGCATAGAAAAGGAGGTAGGGCATCCAATCCTACCTCTAGCTATGGAGTGTTAATAAATGTCAGCTATTGGGAAAGTAAGGGTCAGTTTTTGTAAGATTGTAGCTCCTAGAAGTTGACCACACTTCACAGAAAGATCACATCCAACTATATTTTGGACAGACAAATTGATTTTGAAGGGGTTTTNATTTTGTTTTGTTTTTGACACAAAATTGTATCGTAGGGAAGGAGAGTNGGTCTGGGAGACATTGGGAGAGTGAGTATGGTCAAAAAGCACTGNACTAAGCTCTCCAAGAACTAATTAAGGTGGAGAATGGTGAAGTGTTGGGAAGCATGCAGCCTAGTTTCAGACCAGTATATGAGTGCTTGTCCAATGAGTCTTCAGATGAGGCAAAGCCCACGGGGAAAGTCTCTNACAGACATATGTCCATTGACTTCGGGACATCACAGAATACTTCTGGGACTTCGTGGCCTGCNTACTCTTTTCTCTCTCATAATAGTGATGATTCTCTTGGCTGTTTTTAGTGTCACTTTGTCAATCATGCATGGGATAGATGTGATCATTCCTGGAAATCCCATTTTTTTTTCTCGAATATTTTCCCCTAAAATTCTTTGGGAGCTGATGTTTCTTAGGTTTCTTGTCTGGGATGCCACCTGTCACTTCAGACCCTAGGAGCTGTTCTGATTCAGTGCTGACAGGATCAGAGGCAGACCACCTCTATTTCTGTAAATATGTTTTGAACGAGATTGTTGTTTGTAAGACAAATTTCTAAAAGGTCTTATTAATAAACACACGGTGCAAGAAATAGGGGTGAAAAATCTGACAGAGATCAGAGGAATTAGGAACAAGCCACCAGCTAGCCTCACCTTTCCAATGCCGCTGCTTCCAAACAGAGCTAAGCNAAGAGAGAGAGACTNCCTATCTAAGCAGGCTTTTTATGCCTGTCCATTCTGCTAACTCATTTCCTCTCTCCACCAAGCTACATCACTTCCTGTCTGTCTGCACAGACCTCCGGAACTCTATGGTTGATGCTGGGATTAAAGGCGTGTGCCACCACCTTCCAGCTTGTTCCCTAGTGTGACCTTGGACTCACAGAGAACCAGACAGATTAAGGGCATGTGCTAACATTGCATGACTTTTGATTTTACTACTAGCGGCTGGCTGACCGTTTTCCTCTGATCCTCAGATAAATTTTATTGGGGGACACAGATAAAATATCACCACAGCTGTTCTTGAAAATGTGTGCCTATGTGAATCACCTTTTAGTTTTGTAAAGATAGGATATACCTGGCTCTATATTTGGTCAAGCTAGCAAAATGATGTGTTGTTTTTGGTTTGAAGATGTTTTGATGTAAAAGTTGGGAAAAAAACATATTTGATATATTTGTTTTTGCCAGAGGTTAATGTTGGAGGATGGGAAAAACTTGTTTGTTAGTATGGAAAAACATGCTTGTTTTTGATGTATAAATAAAGATGACTGGAGCTATTTGGGCCTGCCACTTGTGTGAAACTCATTTAGTGGTCAGACAATTCATTTATTTGTGCCAACGCCCCTTCCCCATCTCAGGACCTCAGCCCAGGCTGCTGTGGGATCCTAGCAGTAAAGGAAGATACCTAGTATGGACCTCTGGCTTTTATATGTGCACACATGGGTAAGTGTACCTACATATATGTGNACACACNTATATAACATACAGAGAGAAANAAAAAGCATAATGAGTTGAAAATTTTTACAAGAACAAGATAAATTATCCAGTGTAGGACTAAAATGTAAGTATTCATTAGAATCAGGAAATTACAAAGTCCACATGTGATCCAGTAATTTTGCTTTCTCCAAAAGACATTAACAAAAAATATAGTATTATTGAAGATTAATTATATAAAACATAATTTATAATAAATTATATTTGAAAGCTGATAAATTCCATTTTAACAGAATTGCATTCACAAATTATTTGAACTCATTAAATCCCAACAAGAAAACATAACCAAAGTAAAACAATTATAAGGCATATTAGTATTGGCTGAGTAATTTTTCCATCTGGAGGAGGATTTTAGTTAGTGGAGTTTCATGACTCTACAGCAGAGAGTAATCCACATACATGTTCATACAGTCTTTTAATTTATTTTAATAGTGGAAGTGTTGCTATCTTTACTTTGTAAAGAATATTTAAGTTTTCTCAACTTTAAATCGTATAATTNCAAAGATAAAGTTTAAAAAAATTTAAAAAACAGCAGTGTGACCAAGTGTACTGATTAATATCTAGCTTTGTTTTTGTTTTTATGTCCTCAAAGGCTGACTGACCTCTATGAATTATATCTTTAGAAGTTCCTCTTAAGTCATCAGTGGATCAATAAGAGTCCTGAATTGAGAAATCAATGGATCAATAGGATTTCCTGCTGGGCATCAGTGAGATATTCTGGTTAAAGTTTGAAGCAGGGGAAAGAACTGCTACAGGACCCATTTAATGATTAATCTTCATTCCACTGAGACCCTGGCTCATAATGGTCCTTGAAGAGGCTTTGGGAGGCAGCAGCTCAAAATGAGGTCATGAGATCATGATGCTTGCATACTTGAGTATATGGTTAACCCCCTTGTGAGGAGGAAATAGGATCCCACATATTTGGAAATGGCTTCACATTGATTAAGTTACTATTGAGGGTAACATGCAGTCATGTTCATGGAGAGACTGAAGTGTTGAGTTGAATTAGCTGGGGCACTTAGCTGTTATGGCAACAATGAGGTCGACTGTGAGGTTTACTGGACAGTTCAGGCAACTGTGAGAAGACAGGGGGTTGACAGCAAGGCCCAGCCTTTCAGAGCTCTGCTGCTCTATCAGAGGCACTCAACACACTGCTAAGGAGGTTTTCTCCTGGCCANGTGGAAAAGTCATGAGACTGGCCATAAATCAATGCATCACTCAGGCTTGGCTTGACCTTGACAATGTTGCTTGACCTCTAGCTCTTTAGTTTCTTTAGCAACTGGTCAGATCCAGTTAAATTCAGTTCAACATCATCCAGCATCTTACATAATTTTTAATTTTACNAACAGTAGATGCAGATGAAAGGGAAGTATAAAGCATGAATAATCAAAGGGGAAATCCCTTGATTCANCACCGAGCAATGATGAACAAGTGTTTTTCTGTTTTAACTGGCATATGGTTGTACTGCACTGCTTTAGATACCTAAAGAAAAAGNTAAATTTAAAATCTTGAACTCTAAGCTCAAAGCACTACTCACAGGAAAAGCCTAATAGCTTTAGAAAACTGAAGACACCAAGGACCAAGATTTCTAAGAANAGAAATTTGTCCACTGAATTCTGTTCAAAGTGCTGGGAGACGGTAATAAAACTGAAGTCGAAAAGAAGTTACTGTTAATCAATTCAGACTTTGTGAGCAGTTGTGGAACAGCTAGTTTAAAGTTATTTAGCTGTCTCCACTTCCCATCATGCCTTTTTATAAAGACAAGTAATGGTGGGCAGAATAATTTATGTTTCAGTGGGAAGTATGACAGAAGAGATGTGGCTCAGTTAGGATACAGTGGCTGCTGCGACTGGAATTCTACTGTGTTGAGGCTGAAAGTTTATCCAGGCAAGGGTTAAGGGGATGCTGATGGCCGAAGAGGTGAACTGTGCTGCTGAGTCTGCTTGCTGCCCAGTATGCTTGCTTTGATCCACACCATGCCCTTTACCCCGTGTGCTCCAGGAGACTCCTCGATGCATCCCAGGACTATACTTTCCTTGCCCTTCGGCTTCCAGGTGGGTTTAGAGGGCATCAGCTACAAGCACAGTCAGGTGGGGAAAGGAGGATGTTCTATCATTACCTTTGGTTGGGGACAGTGGCAATGGCTGCACTGTATGTTTATAGTTTCGGATCAAAAAGTCTTCCTCTATAGCTTCAAACACCTTTCAGGGTTTGGAGAAACTATTGTCCCTTCTTTTCCCCTTCAGTTCTGGGGTGGCAATGATTTCCAGCTGTAACTAATCCCTGGGTAGAGGCTTTGCCTTGAAGGAGGTGGGAATGGGGGCTGGGTTGGAAGGGAAGGCGGGGGGGGGCAGGAGGAGGGAGGAGAAGCGGATCTGTGGTTGGTATGTAAAATGAATAGAAAATTTCTTAATAATAACCCCCCCTCAAAAATAAACTAATCCCTGGGTATATCAGCAAGTCATTTTTGTCCCCTTAACCTTGCCTATAACTCTTTGGATAATGCTTCTTTAAANACAGAAACAGACTTTGTGTTTGCTATTCCCTGCCAGTTCTTTGATTGGTACACTATATAGCAGGAGAAACTAGGTGGGACCAGTTGAGGGCAGCCGTTAACACTGCATACAGTTGAAGTGATCTACACAAATCAGCTATTCTTGAAGAGAATCTGGGTTTGGTTCTCAGAAGCACATGGTGGCTCACAACTGTCTGTAATTTCACTTCTAGGGGATCTAATACAGTCTTCTGACCTCTGATGGCACTGGATTCATGTGGTGTACTTGCATGTAGACAAAACACACATACACATAAAATAAATCTTTTTAAAAAATAACAAAGACTCATCTAGGGTGGCCAAACATAGACTTCATCAAATATAGGCACAGAAAACAATTTATAACTCTAGATGAGCATTGCAGAGTAACAGGAAGGGAACAGCAGTGTGCCTATCCAGTTAGGGAGCCAGAACTCCAGGTTGGAGAGATCCTGGCAGCCAGGTGACTTCCAGGTGCCAGGGCTTCAGGTATCACAACTCTTGTTTCTGGTTGAGATTTGAAACGTAGAAGGAAAAGCATCAATGCATGTGGTTTAGTTTCTACATGGACACCAAATGTGAGTTTCTATCCTCCACACATTTATTTGTTCATCATTCATGTTTGTTGAACTTCTTTAGTAGTGTAAGCTAGGAACTGTTGTATTCAACATAAATTCACCCTAATTTAAGGTTAGAATTGANTCTTAAATAACAGAGTGAGTGATCTCTGCTGGTGATGGTGATCAGTGTGTACAAAGAAAGAAGAATTAAGTATTTCTTCCCAAATCTATACATATATGGACTTGGAGTCAGGTGCTTCTTATTGGACATATCAAAGACACTGTATGACTGGATGTATAACTCAGGATTCTCGGAGGGCTACATGGTCAGTCTCTAAGAACCCTACGAGCTGATAATTTCAGTTCATNTAGCATCAACTCACAATAAATTGTTCAGAACTAGATGGAAATAGAGATAGACACAGAGGAGCGAGAAAGACACAAAGAGACTGACTACATTAAATGTCAGCCTATTACTTTGTAACAAGAACTACATACTACTGCCTACAGTATAGTCCACCCTGTGAAGATGTCTCTGTTGTCATATCAACATACATAAAAATGAAGGGAAAAAGCTTCAGCTTTAGCCTTCCTTCTTTAACTTGTTTGAGGAGTTGGTACATGAATACTGTATTTACACCATTTCAACTCTCTTCTCCCATGACTTCTATAATTGTTATCATTGCATATATTTTTTCGTGAGCCCTGTGAGCCCTCAGTATAACTAGAATCCATGGAATAGTCTAGATAGTAAATGAAGCCAGAATTGTAACCAAGAAGCATTTCTATGAAAGCATTTCATGTTAATTGTCTAGAGATATGGGGAAGATGGCTATAAATTTTAAAATCTGTAACAAGTAATTTTAATTACTTTTATAGTTAATTTTGAAATTATAATTTTTACTATTTTATTAAAGAGAATTGCCCAGAGTCCAGAGAATATTTCAGGCCCCTCAGATCTGGATCTGTGTCTATATTTCTACGTGAGGATATGGATACTCTAGTAACTGGCCAAGGACTTCCTTTTCTGGACAGGGTCCTTTTCTATCTTTTGAAAGATAACATGTATCTCACTATTANCCCCNNCCCCCGCTCCCATATCAATGTTTCAGATAGGAGACGAGNAATGAAATTACAGTTCTTTATGTTAATAAATCCCTTAGGTCACCCATTGAGAAGACAACTGTGGAATTCCTTAGTGTCTTCTATAGTTNATTTNAAAAATGCTTCTCAAATGGGCTGCTTTTCCCTGCATATTGCTGATGTGCATTGGTGTCATTTGACAGTGGCATTTTCCTGACTTTCTCCTTACATCTTAGGAGTCTCTGTGCCCTGTGTATCATACATAACAGAAACNATGATGTCTTTTATGAGGCAGGGCTCAGCAATTCTCTNTATCTTTTATCAGTCTNCTTAATGATAGCCAGGAACTGCAGACTTGTCAGGGACTGAGGTAAAGCATGTTTCCACCAGTTTCTTTTCATATGTTCTCGTCAGTGAGATATTCTTGCTAAGCAGGCCTTCAGACATTGGAGGCAGTTTCCCCAAAACTGCAGACATAGCTATGAGAAGTCACAGATCTGTGCAAAGGTCTTGAAAAGTAGATTCTGACAGCTGTGGTATACCTGAATTCTAACTAATTTTGGAGCTCACAGCACAGCTCCACTTCAGCTTCGGTTTTTCTGGTTGTTGAAAGCAAGCAGTCTTTCAAAGATCAATCTAGCAAAGTGATCTTGACTTTGAAACGCTGTCTGCCTAGCTATTGTATGTGTGCCCCTCCCTCCTTTATTCACTGCAGGGTTTTATTTGGTCTTCAGATAATGAAACATGAATTGCAGCTCCTGGTTCCTGGGTGCTGAAAGGTGGTATCAGTTTCTTGGAGATATTGCACTAACTGGGTGGCTTCAAACAATAAACACGGATGTCTCAAGGTTCTGGACACCAGGAATCTAAAGTCAAAGTATAGATAGGCTTA
>LZPO01035071.1:124702-145007 GCA_001675575.1 Neotoma lepida | reverse complement strand
ACAGACCACCATCACTTCTAGACAGCCATTTTTCTGTGCTGGTGCATTCTTCAAGCTCCAGCATCTCTTGCCTGTGCCCCACCTGCGCTCTCTTTGCTAGACACTGAGCCAGCAAAGCATCATTGTTATGCCTCAGAATGTGGCCTGTGTTTCTACGTGATGACACTGAGTCTTAGCACCTTCTTTCTCTCCCTAGCTGTCTTCCTTTTCCAGGAGAGACGGAAAAGGGGCAGGTGCTTCTTCCTTCTCCAACCTCTCAGACTATGCCAGCCCTGTCTCTCGTGAGTTTTAGCAGCCTTTTGTTTGTTAACCTTCTGTCCTGTCCAGTGCCTCTCCTCTTTATAGACTCCTTTCTCTTCTCCAACATCAAACCCTTTGATTTGTACCGTGGGAAATTGACCCATTACCTGTAGCTCTGATTAGTTGTTAACTTACTGTTTCTCCATTCCCNTGCTTACTTTGATGTTTTCAGTATATTGGTTATGCTGTCGTGGTGCCTTCTGTGGATGAACAGCACTTTCCTTTCCTTTGAAGCTGGCTTTATGGATACAGTATCTATAGTTCCAATCAAGTGGTTTTCCCTCAGCTTCAGTTTCCTCCCTCTTGGTAATACTATGCAGAATCCTCCTGAACCCATATCCTCAGATATCAGTATGGAGAGACTTCATTGCAGGTTCATTCTGTATTGTTTCCTCCTTGATCCTAGTCTACTACTGTCCAGATCTTTTCTATCCTGAGCCTGCTGGTCTGTGTGCTCACCATGGATGGACAGTTTGGTCTTAACTGCATGATCTCCAAAATGTTAAACATCATACCTAAATGATACCTGCTCCCATCACCGTGTGGACTATTATCTGGCACCACTTTCAAGTCTCTGCTTGATGGAGGCATGACATCCATCTATAAACCTTCACTTATCTTTAGATGACATAAAGGGATTGATGAAATTCTCCAATTGTGAAGGAAAAAAGTCTTAGGGGATCATTTATGGTCCAGTGTCTGAGTACAAATTATGGCNTTTGTACAATGAGAGTATGCAGGTCAGGTGAGGGGCCAGTCATCTTCACTAAGTGTGTGTTAGACAAACACTTAGAGACCAAGAGNGTGCTGATGTTGTGTGGCAGACTTTTCCTGGGGGAAACGCTACATATACGTCTACTCATTCCAGATAGGTAGCCCACAACAGATCCAAGTACAGATATCACTAAAGTCCAACTTGGTGAAACAATGAGTTTTATTGGGGGTTACTTACAAAAGCAGAAAGGACACAAAGACAGCTGCCTCACCAAAGCTAACACTATCATGGGTGAGAGTTCATAAGGGCTAGAGACCTGGACCTCATTGTACAGCATGAAGGTAGCTCAACAAACAGGTTGAGGGTGTCCTCTCCTGGTGGCTTAGTATCTGAGTCNCCCTCTGGCAGCTTAGCTTGTCCTTGTTTCTTCTAGGCAGTTTGGATGATCCTTGCGTTTTCTAGGCTTCTGAGCTTAGTTGAGAATTTTCTTTGCAGCTTGGCTTTTCTAAGAGAACTCCCAAGCAGTCTTTATTGTTTACTCTAGGGGAGGGAGGGGCCTAGTGAATCTGGTCAGTTTCAGGGACTTCCTGAAGCTATTTTGGGTTGTTTATTACTTCTTGTCTTCAGGAGCTTCTCTGCAGGATGGACTGTTTCCATCTCAAGAAAACTGCTACACAACAGATGAGATGTTCATGGTTTGCAGCCTTAATTTGACTGGTTCTTCTTAATTGTTTCCTGGATTTTCAGGGCCTCCTTGCTCATTCCTGCCAGAGCGAATTTTTATTGCCCCATGTTTCTGTTTGGATGATTTAGAGAAGGATTTTGTTTGAGAAAAGTGCAATATCCTAAGGAAAAAAAAAGATTATAGACGATTATGGGATTTTCTAGTGATCCTGAGCCTCAAATCAAAATCTTAAGCATAGCTTCATAGTCCTGTAATTTCCCCCAAGCAATCTGTATCCAAGATATCTGCAGTTTTGAAGTCCCCTCCTGCTTAGTAAATGCTGATTCTTTAGACACGTGTCCCACTGCCTTCATAGGCTTTCTCATCTCCCCAAGTTTCCCTCCTGATGTTTTGCCTAGCTTGCCCCTGCTGTGAATCCTAGCTCCCGCAGAGATCCACCTCCTTACCCACCCCTTTTGTGAACATATTGTAATACAGTCCTTTTGCCAGCCTTCTATTTTCTTGAGCCATTTTCACTGCCTGTTGCTTTTATTTGCGGCTAATACATCTGTATACAATACAATTTACATTTCTCTTGTGTATACACATCTCTTGAAATTGATTAGATGCTCCTAGTGGTCAGCATGTGGTTTAGGATGCTTGTGGACTGGGGTCTATCACACTGATCTTTCTTGGCTGTGTGTCTACCATGGACTTGAATTTTGAATAATTAGATAAAAATAATGTGTTGCTATTCTTCATTTGCCACACTTTAAAAGAGTTCCTTTCCATATATTGATGGGAAGTTTGGCTCCACAAAAGAAACACAGATACATACATTTTAAGGTAACCACGTTCAAATTGTCTGTGTTTTTTCCTCAGTTATTGTGTTTTTATAGCATATTTAAGGTATAATTCAGTAGGTGCAAATCTGAGTTAGACTAGACCTTTCAAAAAGCTCATTAATTAAGTAAAGTGCATTCACATTTTGTACTTGGCATTTCAGAGCTTTGCTGATCCTTTCCATAATAGTAGCAATAGTAATAATAATGGCTGCCATCTCGTCAGCATGCACTGTGCCAGGCAGCATAAGTGCTCTGCACGCAGTGTTTTGTCATATTCCTATAGCCCTAAAAGTTCCATGTAGCTTTCCTGCTTCGTAATTATTCACAGCCTCATTAATTTGGCCACGAGTATTCTGCTAGGAAGGTGCTGCATTGAATCCAGCAGCACTGTTCAACACCGCTGTGCAGTCAGACGTTAGTAAATCTAGGTCTCTCTGTTGGCTGGTTCTGCGTTAGCTTCTCCATCTATTATGTCCCTACTTAGTGATTCTTCCCTGTAGCAGCAGTCTGGTTTGAACAGAAGCTATACTGTCACAGGTGTGCCTGCTCCACTGCTATCAATGACATTTTTCAGGGACTTGTTGAGTTAAGAAAGCAAAGACTGCATTTTCTTAAAAACCAGAGGCCATTTGCCCATTGGACTGGGTTATTACAGTAGAGACCATGCAAAGCCATATGTAGCCTGACAGGCTAGCATGCAGGAGCTGGGCTCCTGGGCAGTCGGATTAGCAGGGTGCTTAGTAGGGTGCTTATGAGTATGGGCTTGGTGGGTACTGATTGGACTCAAAGTCAGGCTTGACACTTCCCCTGGGTGTGACCAGGAGCAGTTTCCAATTTTGTAAGGAAGAATTGGCAGTATTCCTGTCTTTCCTTGCTTGCATGACGCTGTGAGATAAGCATTCAGCTCTCTGCTTAATCATGCAGCCATTAGCAGCCAGTTCTCATTCTCCTGTTANACAGAATAGATGAGCATCTCATGTTTTAGGCAAATGTGGAACCAGTAATAAAAACTTCTTGAATACATTAAACTCTTCAGCTTGGGAAGCTGCAAATCCCAAGCTGTTTAAACATTGACTGCCTGGTCAAAGGCAACCGATAGATTCTGAGCTCCAAATAAAAACAGCTGAATTCAGATGGGGCTCTTGATAACAAAGAATGAAGACAATCAGACAGAATTTTGAGAAGACTGCTTTTTAACCTGTGCTGCAGACACTAGAATTCGTGGGATTTCCTTGCTGTGTTTTTCTCGAGTGCCTGGGTTAGATGCTCAGCTCTGGTGCTTTGACCTGATCATTCTTGGTTGTGGGGGCTGTTCTGTGCCTCCTGGCATTTTAACGACATCCTGGCTTTACTCATCAGATGCCAGTCGTACCTCTCTTGCAGTGTGATGAGCAGAAGTCTCTAGACACTGCCAAATATCCCTGGTCGGTGGATAGAATTTGAAAATGAACCAGACGAAAGCTCCCTAGCTTGGCTTTGCATCAAGATTGCCCAGGAGCCATTGAAAATACAGAGAGGATGGATGAGTGGTTCAAGGTCCATGGATTATCGTTTTATCAAATTCCCTTGGGGGATGATCTCATGATTATTGTTGCATTTGGAAAACACTGTTGTGAGGTCCTGGACATTTCCTGAGTCTTCTGGCATTGGTCTCTAGCTCCCACAGTAAATTTCCATGTCTCCCTTAAAGCCAATGCCTCCATTTCTGCATCAATTCTGAGCCTCTCCTTACTTTACAGAGCACACACATAACATCTTCAAGAACTCCCTTGACGCCAAGTGAGGAATGTGTGGTAAGCCTATGATACTACATTAGGTGTTTGTGCTGACCTAGAATGCTATTGGTGGGGGAAGTTATCCCTCATCTGATTGTTGCAATATTTGAATTTGGAAACTTAGCATCTATTTCTTAAACTTCCTTTAAAATAAAGCGACTAGGGTACTTCCTTTTCTCGGTCTCTCTCTCATAGGATATTCTATAGAAACTCATATGAACTTAGAACATTACATGTATAGGAAAAGAAAGACAACCAATGTATTTCTTGCCTCTAAAAGCAGAGTTTAATTGGGCAAGAGTGAACCCCAACATCCATGCTGCTCTTCCATTTGAAGAATGGCTTACATTTAGTACACTTTCTAGGTAGGTGGAAGGGCATTCTGCCAACTTGCCTCTTCCCATAGGATTGTTGCTTAGTGAAGTTTTGGCAACTCAGGCAGAGTTTTGGATCCAAGTGCATTTGACTGAAACTTTGTGACTAAAACCTTCTTTGTTTCTACAATGTTTGGTGTATGTCATACCTTGTGCTTCCTCTTAAAAAATAGATTAGCTAGAGATCAGTGTATGGTGGGATACACACAGACACACACAGGCACACACACATACACACACACACACACACACACACGGACATGGACATGGACACAGACACACTCACACTTACTTCAGTTTGAAGGACTCTGTGTCCCCAGAATGATGGGAGTTTGCACTTTGTAAAGAAAGGCAGCACATACTTTATCCCTGGGGCATGTGATTAAGGTGAAGTGTGTCCAGAGCTCTGGGGAGGAAAAGGCAGTCATGGGAAGTAAACTCCTGATTGCTATTCTTGTTTCTAGCAACCATCATTGCTAAGTGTATCCTCTCAGCCAATGCCGTGTCTATTATGATGACAACTACTTCCATCTCCCACAGTTCCTCAAGAACCAGTGCTGGAGAGCCTCTTCCTTAAAAAGTTCAAGATTTTTCCTGTCTTCTCTCCTTTCTGTGGCTTCTGGAACCTGTATCTTCATCCCTTATTGGCTTTGCCAGCCTTTTTAGGGCCACTTTTGCTTCCTAATGTCTGTCATCATATGTCATATTCTTTCCTGCATTAATACAGAGACCTTCCCTCTTTAGATCCTTTATAAATACCTCTTTTCTTAACTGGTTATTACATGCCTTGCTTCTCTGTCTGATTGGCATTCATTCTTCCATCTCAGATGTATAAATTCCTGAGAGAGGTCATTTTCAGCTCCTCACACTAGATAGATGAGGGCCCTTGCTATGTGCACCTCTAACATCGTGAGGGACACCACTCGCCAACCTTGAAGCCCATTGTATGTTGTTCTACATTGTTCCAGAATGTGCTTTGTGCCTGCACAGTGTCTGGCATATGGTAGAGCCACAACTCGAAGATGTATTAGTTGAGTAAAGGAGAGAGATGATGCTAACATTCTCTATGTTTATCCATATAGCCAACGTAGTACGTTTGTGAAAAAGGAATGGCTTTTGAGAGAGTATCATTTTCCTTGTCTTCATTAAGGATTCTAAATATAGGTATGAGGGCCTTATGAGGACCAATGTGGGTCTTCCCATCATGACTATGGGATGTAGGAGAAAGTTTTGTCTGGGTCCCACCAGGCCCCATGGTCCCACAGCCACTTATAATAATTACTCAGAGGCTTTTATTAATTATAACTGCTTGGCCATTAGCTCAGGCTTATTATTGACTAGCTCTTACACTTAAACTCAGCCCATTTCTATTAATCTATATGTNGCCANATGNTCNGTGGNTTTACNTGNATNCCATTACATGTTGCTCCTTGGGCAGCTGGCTGGCATCTCCTGACTCAGCCCTCCTCTTCCCAGCATTCTCCTTGTCTGCTTATCCTGCCTATACTTCCTGCCTGGCTACTGGCCAATCAGCATTTTATTTATCAACCAATCAGAGCAACACATATTCACAGCATACAGAAAGACATCCCCATCAATGGGACAAGCTTGTGGCAATCTGTTTGGATTTATCAGGTCTTCATCGATGATAGGGTGCTTCTAATTTCTAGTTGTCACCCCGACCTCATAATACATATAGATGACTATATGTCTGCTGGTTTGTCTTGCCCTTCCAGGCATCTCTGGTACTTCAGTTTTAAACATTTCCCACTCCATGGTTCCCACTGCCCCTGTGCACTTTTCTTCTCTTCCTCTTTCTTTAGTAAGGGGTCACCTTATCCTTTCTACTTAAGCTGAAACTGTGTGTCTTCCTAGATTGCCCTCCCCCTCAGCCATTGTAGGAAACTTCCCCTCCTCATTATCACACCTGTTCCCTTTGCTTNTCAGTGTTGAGGAGTGCAGCCCAGGTAAACTGTAAAACAGTACCATGTCAAGTACTGTCACAGGAAGAATTTTATATGAGAGGCACTAAGAACTCCAAANCAAAGACAGTGGACACAAAGGTGATTATCAACCTAGAACAAGTGAGCATGAGGGCAAACAAACTAGAAACCTTAGAAATGAAACAGTACAAGAAATATAAGTGTGTGTGTATATATATATATATATATATATACACACGCATATATGTGTATATATATATTATATATAGCAAATGAAATATAAGGTGTAGTGTACCAGTTATTTAAAAGAATAAAACACAAAGTAAGTTTAACTAACGAGAGAATTTGTGAAAGAGATAAAAGTCAGGATTCATCCAAAAGATAGCTTAAAAAGAAAGGTGTAACGTGAATCTTAAATGGTCTTATTAATTGAAAACACCGGTCTTATTAATTGAAAACACCAGGCCAGGTATTGGGTGCCAGATATAACGTGAATCTTAAATGGTCTTATTAATTGAAAATACCAGGCCAGGTATTGGGGTAAATTCTGAAAGGTCAGAGAAACAGAACAAGCCACAGCCAACCTCACCTTGCCAACTCCTCAGCTGATCTTGTTTCCTCAGATTGCAGGCTTCTGAGTCCTCACCTGAATGAATCTCAGCTGAACTGCTGCTCAAAGCCTGAAAGCTTAAGAGGCTTCTAGTTCCTGGTCCTCACCCCTTATATACTTTTCTGCTTCCTACCATTACTTCTTGGGATTAAAGGCATGTGTCTTTCTCAAGTAAAGACATGAGATCTTAAGTTCTAGGATTAAAGGTGTGTGTCACCATGCCTGGCTCTGTTTCCAGTGTGGCCTTGAACTCACAGAGATCCAGATGGATCTCTGCCTCTGGAATGTTAGGATTAAAGGCATGTGCCACCATTTTCTGGCCTCCATGTCTAATCTAGTGGCTGTTCTGTTCTCTGACCCCAGATAAGTTTTATTAGGGTACACAATATTATGAGGGACATAATATAACCACCACAGAAAGGAATGAAAATTATGAATGTCAGGCTCCACTGGCCAGGTCCCAACTTCTGATCAGTAGCCAGTTCTACTAATCCAGAGAGAATGAATGCATGGAAGAGGGGCAGTGTTTAAAGAAACGCTACCTAATATTTTATCCCTTTGGAGTTGAAGGAAATTTGACCATGAGGAAGAACAGGTTTTGGGTGACTGGATGAGTCAAGGTTTTCTCATATGGAACTGTGGGGACATAGTTCTCTGTCCAGGAAATGATAAATCAAAGGGCATAAGCCTAGAAATGACATGGTGGTTTTTACTTTCAGATAGTCCAGAGTTGAGAATTATTTGGTGAATTGCAAAATGGAATGAGAATAGTTAGCCTGCTCCTGCAGTGGCCCAGTGAGGAAATAATTATGACATGGCCTGGTATCAGGGGAGGTAGAATTGAGAGCTATGTCTCCCAGAGTGATGGCAGTACCATTGCTGTGTCTCCCAGAGTGATGGCAGTACCACTGCTGTGTCTCCCAGGGTGATGGCAGTACCATTGCTATGTCTCCCAGGGTGATGGCAGTACCATTGCTGTGTCTCCCAGGGTGATGGCAGTACCACTGCTGTGTCTCCCAGGGTGATGGCAGTACCATTGCTGTGTCCCCTCTGGCCTTTGTCCCTCCCTCTGCAATCTGTGCCTCAGGTTGGACGCTGTTCAGTGGCTGCCTCTGTCAGGATTCCCTTGGGTTTTCCCTGGCCTCTCAGCCTCCAGCAAAATATGCTATTGTTTGAGAATACATCCCAGTTATGCCACTTTCCCGTCTAAAACCCTGTGATGCAACAAGCTTTCAAGAGTTTCTGCTTATGACCTAGATGGTTTCTGCTTCCATCTTGCCTTCTTAACCTCTTGTATTCTTGTGATGGTGTCAACACTTCCACACTCATCATAGGAGCCCGTTTAACTATTCCTTTTCATTTATTGTATCTTCAGACAGAATTGCCCNTGGAGTTTCACGTGGTACCTGCTGTTCATTGCCCCTCTCTGTCTATAGGCAGAACAAAGAGGAAAGTTTGAGGCATCTCCTCAGAGTAAACTGACAGAATTGGGGCCCAAGACTACAGTGTGAAGGATAGGAAAGATGTAATACTCATTGCAAGTCTGTATTTTGGTAAGCTAGAAGTAGATAAATACAAGTTGAAAATTGAGAGTTGAGGTAATAGCTGAATTTGAGCTTGTGGGTGAATATGCACACATTAGAAGCAGTCTGAAACAAGGGAGGACCTCAGGGAAACTGGCTTGGAGGTGTGATTTGGGTATTAAAAACAAAAAGAGAGTTGGGACAGAGAAGCTGATGTTAAAAGTTGCAGAGTTAACATCAAGTTTTATCATGATTTCTGTGGATAATGCGTGAGGAAGGATCACCTACCAGACTCATGGAAATGCTAAAAGATTAGAAATTAAGTAACATTTGTCACCAAGAATAAGCACCAAGGTACCCAGAGTCACAGTGTCCTGGATTCTGGTGGTGTCACCTGTGCTGCATGGTTTTGAGCACCTTACGTACACAAAACTCATACAGTTTTCTCAGTAGTGCAGTAGGCTTCATAGTACCCTCTTATATAAATATGCGATCAGCTAGAAGCCACTGTTGCTATATATTACAAGACTGGTCAAGTGAAGACAGTTGAAGTTTGTATTAATGCTTTTTGAAGGTACAGGAATATGGAGACATTGTGGCATTGTTTGTATATGTTAGGTTTCCCCTGCAAAGCCTGTTTTAATATTCTTCAAGTCTGCATTTCTGCCTCAGGTTTTCACCCTCACATTAATGGAACATTTGTTTNAGATTAGGAAGCCCAGTCTCTCCAATGCCTGCTGGCAGATATCTCAACAAACCCATTACAGTTAAGGGAGGGTAAATTGGCAGAGTGTGTCCACTCACAAACACGTGGACAGGTTGTGTAGTGAATTAAAGACCAATCAGAGGGCAGAAAACCTTTAGCAATGTGAACTTGGTTCTTAAAATTGTCTTCACCATTAATTCCCCCCTGTGTTCTTTTGACTGACGTTGTGCTAGGTAGTTTTATGTCAACTTTACATTATCTAAAATCAGCTGAGAAAAAAGAATCTCAATTAAGAAAATGCTTCCATAAGATCCAGCTGTAGGCAAGCCCGTAGGGCATTTCCTTAATTAGTGATTGATGTGGGAGGGCCCAGCACATTGTGGGTGGTGCCACCTTTGGGCTGAGGGTCCTGGGTTCTATAAGAAAGCAGGCTGAGCAAGCCAGGGGGAGAAAGCCAGTAAGCAGCACTCCTCCATGGCTTCAGCATCAACTCCTGCCTCCAGGTCCCTGCTCTGCATGGGTTCCTGTCCTGACTTCCTTTGATGATGAACTGTGATTTGGAAGTGTAAGCCTAATAAACCCTTTCCTCCCCAACTTGCTTTGGTCATGGTGTTTCATCACAGCAATAGACACCATAACTAAGAAAAGTGCCATCTTACTTTCATCTTCTTTGCAGTTGACAAAGCTTTCCTAATCCCACATTTAAACTGAACCTGGATCCTGCTTTGCATTGAGGGCTTCTTCACAGGAAGTCACCTTGTTCAATCACTTCCCATCTATCAGGGTGGACAGTCACACTTTGTCATTCTGACTTCTTATTTTCAAATTGCACACATAAATATAGTTAACCTTTTGTATGTGTTTGAAACAAGTAAGTAGATTATTTGACGTGGAGGCAGGTAAGCAGATCACAAGACCTGAATCAGTTTACCATGTGAATCATTCATTTCCATATAGAAGGGACATTGATGGTAAGGGCGGGGCAGAGCCTAGGCTGGCGATGTCTTGAAGCACTTCTTGGAAGGCTTGATATTGAAGAAAGTTGAGAAAGAGAGAGGAAGTAGGAAATTGGTTCTTGTTGACAGAGACAATGAACTTTAGGAAATACTGATAATGAGAAAAATAAAATAGCGATTGGAAGGAGTCTCAGGAGATCATAGATGACACAAGAGCTTTTGTGTTGTGATTCAGTTTTCAAAATTGGAGTTTCTTTTTTATTTCAGGGGGGAAAACCATTTCTACAGAATGTGTCAGAGCTTCTAAAAGAGAAACTGTTTATCATTAGCCCACTAATATGCTGGAGTGCTAATTATTTATATCTTTGCTTATCTTCATAGCCCAGTGATTTTTTTTTTTGGTGGCACAAATATTGTACTTTATGTTGGTTAAAAAATATTTGATTAGTTCATGAGACTTGAAACAAGTCCTTTTTAATAAATGATTTTTGAAATGAGTCGTCATTTGTCAAGAAATAGGAGGCATGATTTGTCATCTTTCAGGTTCTCATATTAATCTTGGGAAGTGGCTGTTTTTTTTATGATTACTGGAATCTTGTTTCAGTGATTCACATTGCAACTGTTGTCAAAATACTGATTTTGCAAGAAACAGCTAAATTTGCCTCTTGGAAGTATGATTTTTGTTATTACCTTTCAGATTAGTTCAGGTATTATGAGAACGGGATGTATACACCACTCTCCAAACACATCATTATTCTCCACACTAACCCTGCAGCTCCCGAGTGTGGAACAGTCATAAGATCTTTGGAGGACAATAAAGCTAATAGAGTAACTGGTGCCATTTGACCCAGTGTCAAGGAACTAGATGGGTCATTGTGCATAACAGTTTCTCCAAGTCATACTGTGCTAGTTGCAGTCAACATGCGAATGCTTTCTCTGTGGTACCCTGACATTTAGAAGCTGGGTTCCCTTTCTTTCTGGGCCAGCATTACACATAACTGCTGTGCAGAATCTGTTCAATGAGTTTCCGTCTAAAAGCAAAGGAAAATCCCCAGCGCTGTGCAGTAGCACTTCAAAGTGTCAGAACAAAGCCGCTGTCAGTTTCTTTTAAAGCACTGCAGAAAGGATTAAGAGTCTAGGACCCAAAACTTGAGATCCTTGTGGAAAATAGTTTTCCAATTAAAGGGCTGTGAGTTAATGGCTGTGTGGGAAGGTCAGTGATTGATGGGACTAGAGGTTGCTTTGTCTACTGGCTGTGTCCCTCCTCAGCTACTTACCTTCAGAAACAGTCAGAGGCCAAGGACAAAGAGAAGTCAAAATTCTTCAGAGTTCATAAATTGCATACTGTGTGAAGGCCTGTGCATCTGGGAACTGCCAGAGGGTCTCAGAGGCAACTACCTTCAAAGCAAATAGACTCTTGTTGGTCAAATACACAAAATAGAATAGAATAGAGATTAAGAGGCATCGTCACAGGCTAGAGTCACTTTAGAGCAGGAGGAAGGATTGGATATTCAGGAATTTATTTAATTTCTTTATTTTTTAGAAAGTATCTGTGAATGTCTAAGCAGGGTGATTACATTGAATGGACCTATTTGTAAGTGACATTTATATCTTACTATACGCCACATGCTGTTCCAAGAATCTTGCAACATTGTCTCTTCTACTGTGTGCAAGGGATGGCTTTTACTCTGGTTTTTGGAAGAATGGTAATGTACCTAACTTTACCAAACCAGGAACTGCAAAAGCTGGGGTGTAGCCCCAGGGTCTTTCTCTGAAGTTGTTCTAGTCAAGAGAAGGTTGGGAGAATTAGGCAGTGATCATCATCCCAAGTGATTTTTCATTTTACTTAATCTCATCCCTTGAGTATGTTTTTTTGTGTCCTAAAAATATTCTAAGTGGATATATTGATAGAGTTGAGTGTTGTTTCTAGGAGATACCCTTGAGCCTGAAATGTAGCTGTCAGAGCAGAGAACTACAGCCCACAATGCCCTGTTACTGACAGGTGTCTGTACATCAGCTNGCTGCTACTGGCTGCAGCAGGCAGGTGGCAAGGCAGAAACATGGACAGTGACAGATTGGAGAGCTCGAAGATGAACAAGGGGCTGTGTAAAGTCCCCAAGCCAGGATCTTTGGCCAGCAGTCAGGAACAGGTGGTTGAGTAGCCAGGAGTAGCCAGAATCACCCCATGCTGAACCAGGATGGACTCTGATGAGGGTTAACAGCTGAGGGGTCTCCTGGGAAAAAGGCTCCTGGCAGGCTGGTCTGGCTTCCTCCTAAATAAACAGCCCTCAGCAGGTCTCTCATGCCTTAGAGGGCTATATGCCCTGAGTTGATAGGGTGTTTGTTTGTTTGTTTGTTTGTTTGTTTTTGTTTTTTAGAGAACAGGCAGACAGAAAGAGAAAGCTTGTTTTGTAAGGAGAAAGGTTCCATTTTAAGGGCAGGCAGGGCAGCTCTGGAGAGCCACTGATCTGTGCAGGGGTTCCATTCAGGACCAAACGTCAGAAGAAACATCAGAAAGGGAGATGAAGATTCTGAAATGTGTGCTACTGCATTTTTCTAAAGGAAGTGGGGGAGGTGGACAGGAAGAGGAGAGGGAGAACCAGCACACAGGTATCGAGAGCTATGCCGGAGACGCAGACTAGAAATGAACTTCTAGAAATGAGACATTTCTGGCATCTTAACTAGTTTTATGAATAGTGGATAAAAACCTTTTTTTTTTTTAATGGAGAATCTGCTTTCTGGACTTACAGACTTGGATCAATTAAACGAAATAAAAGAATTCTCTTGGAGAGCAAAAGATGAAATGAGAAGAATAAGTCCATTAAAGAAGGTTAGCTTTTCCCGGTGGCCTAACAGCGGCGGAGCACTTGTCTAGTATGTGCAAGTCCTAGGAACAGTTCCAAACACACACAGGGGGAAGGTAAATAAGTTCCCAAGAAGAAAACGAAACCTAAGTCATTGAGTATATGTATATGACATCCTGCCAACCAGGTTCATGTGGACATGCACAGTTCATTTAACAGATGAGTATGTGTTACAAATATTAAAAAGGTCAGCTCACTGTGGCTAATAGAAAAGGAGAAAAGANTGTGGCTCGTGGCCTCTGTGCATGCAGAAATGTGGCCATGGTGTGGTGCTCCAGGTTCTGAAATGTAGGCCTGCCTTTCTGACCTCAATGCACTGTGTAGTTGGGAAAGGTACTTTTCACTTTTAAAACAAAAAAGTCAGAAATTTAGCTGTATGAGTATATATATATATATATATATATATATATATATATATCCTAAAATCATACTTAAGCAGTTGAAATAATTTACTTTCAACATTTGAATCCAGATGATTTCCAATAGAGTTGAAAACTGATTTTTAGTTCTTTGGGGGGGAGATGGCATTACATTTTAGACTTAATGTTTTTTGCTTTTAGGCTTTTTCTTTTAATGACTTCCTAGTTAGCTTTAATTGTAAACTTAACAGCCCATAGTCACCCAAGAGGAGAGCCTCAGGTGAGCAGTTGCCTAGATCGGTTGGCCTATGGGCATGTTTGTGCGGATTGTTTTGATTATTAGTTGATGGGGGTGTGCAGGTCTTGGTGGCACCATTCCTAGCCAGGTGACCCTGGACCGTGTAAGAAATGAAGTTCCTGAGCCTGTGAACACACCAGCAAGCAGCGTTCCTTCATGGTTCCTGCCTCCAGGTTCCTTTTTTGGGTTCCTGTCTTGACTTCCATCAATGATAGACTGAGACCTGGAGGTGTGAGCTAAAAACCCTTTCCTCCTTGAGTTGATTTTGGTCATAGTGTTTATCAGAGTGACAGGAAGGAAACCAGGACACTGAGTGAAAGGAGAAGTGTTCGGTCAATCTTAGAAACCTATAGCTGGATGTGTTGCTCAGGCCGCTGTTCTCCCAACCTTGAAGAACTGGACAAAGACAGAAACAGCTTGTAAAACATCTTAGACAAGTGTTTTCTAGCTGGACCATTGGCAAAGATGGCGATTGACTTAGAACTCACTGGTCAGCCAACCAGCTGATGCAGAACTCAAAGGTTAATACAGGAATTGAGAAAACTATGATGCCAGTCCTGGGCTGTCCAGTTTGGTNTCTTAGTCTGATTTGAGAGTAGCTTGTCTTGCCTTTTGGGTTCTGCTTACTGATGATGCTGGCCTGTGGTGTATGTTCTCATCAGCTGGCTGGCTCCAAGCCATGCATTGCATTTTTCCTGAGCTCAAATCTGTAGAGAGTAGTGACAGCTTTCGTGGATCTGAGAGCTTATGGCCAACAGCTGCTAAGAGCCACCCAGTAGTGGAATATGTTGTTAAAAGTGGGAAACCAGCCCGTTATCCCAGCCTTTCCCTTAGAATAGTTTGCTTCCTACTTATTGCATTCTTGCTTCTTATTTGACTAGTGATTTCAGAAGTGAACCCAGGATGTAGTTTAAGCAGACAAATGCTCTATGAGATTATTGGTTTCTAAAGAACAGTTAGTTTTATGGATTCCCAGTTCATAAAAAACATTGAATTTCTCTACTGGCACCCACATACTATGATACTTATACTGAGGGTGGAGAATGGGGGAAGTCACAGGTAAACTAACATTTCTTGTTCTCAAGGGACAAGATGAAAAGACAATATGCAAAGTGTTCAGGAGTGAGTCACTTTTGTTCCAGGTGAAGAGAGAGAATAATTATGTCTTTCTGGCAACATCAGGGACATGTACTTGGAGAAGGTGGCTTCGACATGGATGATAAATAATTTGTAAGATCTCAGTTGTTAGAGGTAGAACAAAGAGAAAGGGGGCATTTTTAACAGAGCACATAGTGGTGACACAGTGAAAATGTGGATCTGGCATATTTATTTTAATCATCCACAATATTTAGAAGCATGGGTCATTTGTACTGAGTGGACTCTCTTGACAGCAGACTCTGGAACTTAGGGATTTACATACTTCATAGATAGCAGTGATCACCAAAAATCCATGGAAGATGTTAGAAGAGACACATGCATAAAATTTGAGGGAAAAGTTGAATTTTATTTAATTACAATTGACATGGTGATTAGACAGTAAGACTAGAGATATGGAGACTTAACTTACAGGCATCTGGGGATGACACCTCAGAACAAAGGTGGTAGATANGACTTGGAAAGAGAAGGAGGTTGTGAGGATGATAATGACACCATAAGATGTGCTATCTTGTAGATATTTGTGTCACAGAAGGGAGTGGAAGAAGGCGAAAGCAGGACAGGTTCTCAGAGATGTGCCTTGGAAGACCTGCCAAAATAAGTACACGGCATGTAGGAATTCATAGACCATCAGTCTGCTCTGAGTCAATGGTCCAGCATCTGACCATAAATTTATGGAAGCAGTTACTAAGTAAGGGTTGATGTCACCGAGGCTTCTTGGTCTAGAGAAGTGGAATTCAGGATGCCATGGTGGCAGGTGCTATTGGATGCTCCATCTATGGGTCCAGTTGGGTTGAGAAGGCAAGAGTTCTGAAGAAGAGNGGTTCTGAGGAGGAGAAAGAAGAGAGGAGGAAGTGACTAGGGTGATGTAATAATGTGATTGTCAACAGTACATACCTATAACCGGATATCAGATTTGAGTGACTTGAAAAAGTGGGAGCTAATGATTTCCAAGAGCAACAATGTCAAATGAAGCTGACAAGAGAAGGAAGGTGTGAACAGCTATTGGTTAATTGGATTAAGGTTTGATTAGAGCAGATAGGAGAAGGGTCAGAAAGTAGGCCATAGAGCCAGCCCCGTCCTTATGTAACAGTCATTTTAATTGGCTGAGATGCATTTTGAATGTTCGGCTCACCATTGTTCCTTTTGCACTGTGGGTGAGAGTTTTTGTTTAATCTTTCTATATTGAGTTTGTAAGTTTTTTCGGCTTCGTGGTCTTTATTCTTTTCACATATCCAACTTCAGAATGTTCCAGATATAATAGTATCCCAGAGACGTCTGTCTTTTTAAACTGGGTTCTGTATCTATGAATCAGATGTGAATTAAAACCCAAGTCATTGTCTGAGTCCTAGATTTAGAGGTTTGGCTTGGTTCAGAACAGTGGCTTTGGAAACCTTGTCCTATTGTAGCAACCATGTCCTTTTGTCTTGATCCACTTCTCTAGTATGACTTAAGACTGAAGCCTGGCCTTTGAGGGCACAAGAAGTAAGATATGGGGCTATGGGACTCTCTGATAGGACCCATCCTTACATCCTCATATCCTGAAAGGATCTGCCAACTGGAAACACAAAGTTGTTATCCTACTAGAAGGAGTTTTCTGTTTGTTTGATATTCTTTGTTTTTATTTTTTCGGATAGTCTTTCTGTGTAACCCAAGTTGATATTGAATTTGAGATCGTCTTGCCTCTGCCTCAAGAATCCTGGAATTAGAGGCCTGTATCCACGAAAGTTTGTTCCTAAAGTTTCTTTCCATTTGGTTCTAAGAACACGTTTGCTTTCCAGTTCACAGATGCAGTCAGTGGATGGGCCCTGGCAAAGACCAATGACATGAACTGCGTGTAACTTAATATAGGTGATCAGGATGTTAAACATATCTGACTCTGGGTATTTCTCAAGAACTCTTGGTTCCCCTGGACATAATGCTAAGTGAAGTAAGTCAGACTTGAAAAGCCAAATATAAGTTTTAAATAGTATTTACTGGAGCCTAGAATGGGGTATATGCATAGTACAGAGAGAGGATGGTTAATGGGGACAGGGGTGCAGCTGGATAGGAGAGACTAATTCTGTTCTGGTGCTAGGTACTGAATCCAGGGCTTCACCCATCCCAAGTTTGTTATGATGTACCACTAAGCCATGCTCTAGCCCAGGAAAAATAATCAACNTCTAATGTTTTGAAGGACAGTAGGATAACTGTGTTCAAAGAGAATTACTTGAAAATTTTGAAACAGCTGGTAAAAATGATTTTGAGTGTTCCCAACAAAAAGAAATGATGTGTGTCTAGGGAAGCAGATGTGTATATAGTTAGTTACCCTGAGCCAGTTTCTACACACTGTGCAGCATGCATTGAAATGCCATGCTGTAGCCTCAAAATGTGTGCAGGTAGCATGTCAATTCAAATGTATCTAAGTAATTAAACAAAAGGTAAACTTAAAAATAAAATTTGGTTCCATTTCCCCGCCCACTACGTGCATAGCTGCAGGCAGAGACAGACATTGCTTTGTGCCCAGGGGGGTGTGTGGTGATAGAGCTCTTTCTGAGTACTGCCCCATCAGCTCAGTCCTTCAGGGGGCTACTGAAGCCTGTGGAGGGACACAGGAGCAATATTTAGAGTTCCCTTGTTGACAGGCAGCCTTTTGCTCAAGACCAAGGATGAGCTTTGTCAGCAACACTGGAGGGCAAGGAGCCTAACCATTTTCGGACTCTTTACTCTTTTAAAGTAATTCCTATGTAGTTATAACCATTTAATTTTCATAACAGCTCTTAGGTTGGATAGCAGCTATCCTCATTTATAGATCAGCTAGTGATGTTTAGAAGATTAAGGTAACAACAGCTTACACTGCAGACACAGTAGGCTACCAGTGTCTCAGCTTGCCAGTCTGAGTCAGAATTTCTACCTGGGTACCACAGCACTAGCTCTTCAGAGGGGCAGGAGCGCTAGCTTTTTTAATGGGTACCTTTCCAGCTCAGAACTGTGTGTGTGATTTGCCTTCCTGTGTCCCCTATATCTGTTCCTTGTCTGGGGTTTATTCTGGTTGACACACTCCTCTCATTCCTCTTCTCTTGCTGACAGCCAGTGTCTGCTAGTATCTCCTCAGTGCATTCCTTCTATGTGGGGGCAGGCAGAGCACAGCTGTGGCAGTTTGGGCACGAGCACAGCTGTGGCAGTTCGGGCAAGAGCACAGCTGTGGTCAGCTGCCAGTTGACGCAGCAGCACATGGTGTCATGATCGCATTTCTCTGGTGGTTCAAGCTGCTGGATAAGTGGTATTTACTGGGGCCACAGTTGGGTGAAAAGTCTACATACCTGCAAGAACAATGGTGTATCTCCCCAAATCCCATTTGCCACATGTTCTCATAAAATTATCATGAATCAGGGGCCGGGGAGAAAGCTCAATAATTAAAATTTCCCCTTATTCTTCTAGAGTACCCAAGTTTAGTTCCCCAGCACTTACATTAGGTGGCTTGTTCTAACTCTGGTTCCAGGAGGCTGCAGTCACCTCTGTGTGTGTATAACCCCCCCCATACACACACATAGACACATAACTAAAAAATAAAATGAATCTTAAAAAAAAGATCATGAATTAAAGCTCATTTGCATAAAACCAAAGGGCTGCTTGCCTGGTTTATGTACAGTTTAAGGGACTCTGGGTCCACCTTGACCTTAAAGGCTCCCATTTGATTTTAATAAGACAAATTTAAATGTGATGATAATTCTCAGTATAGAAACAAGGACCATAGTGGTAATGACTAGTTAAGAAATTTGATGGTGACACCTAGTAGTTTGTTACCCTGAGAAAAGAAAGAGATCCATTGACAGCTAAGAGTAGCAAATGTGAATTTTCCTCACTTAAACTTTTTTATTAGTAGTTTCCTTTTTGTTGTTGTTGTTTAAAATGTTGAAATGAAACTAACTGTATTTCCTTTTTTTCTCCAGAAAAAACCTCTGTCTGCAATAATAAAGGAAGTCTGTGATGGGTAAGTGTCACTCAGGGCTCGGCCAAGGCTCTCTAGTTTGTACATTCTAGGCAAAGAAAATATTTGCAGTGGAGTGGCGAACATTATTCACAGCATTACAAATAAATGCCAGCCGTACATATGTTCCTAACTCAGCACTCCGTCTATCCAGAGTCACCCACAATTCCTGTGTGCAGGTTGCACCCCATTCTACCAGTCTCAACCATGCTTTCTCCAAGACCAGACAGTGAAGTAGCTGGATGTTCTGCACTGTAGATTTGCTTTTGTTTATTTGGGAAGTCGTGCTCCTTTTGGCCTTCCCAGCAGGGAGCAATCTAAAGGTTCCTGGGGTTAAGCACACACTCCATCTGAAAAAACTGAAAGGACTCATGCCAGAGAAGATGTGGAACCTCACATGCCATGAGGCTTTCCTATTTTCCTGCCTGAGCTGACAGTCCAAGGGGAAAAAACATTTGGAAGTTCCATGAGATGTGTTGACTGGCACAGTAAATCGAGTATATTCCTGATAAATGCATAAGACCTGGAATACTTAATTGGAGTGTTCCAATAGTTGTCAAGTATACCAAATGAGAGCTTGGAATCCTCAGACAACTGAAGAATGTTAATTGCCTAAAATGTAAACNGTGTTCATTTCCTTTGCCTTTATCTCTCAGCTTCAGTCTCTTATAAGAGTGAAGAATGTTGCATTTAAAATTGCACCTGTCCCACCTCTAGTGTTGGAGATGAAATGCTGAGAGTAGGACTAGGCCTAGGCAGCCACCTGTGAGATGACTGGAGCCTGGGTAGTGAGGTCAGGGCCAGTGCTGGAGCCTGAGTAGTGAGGGCGGGGCCCGTGCTGGAGCCTGACTAGTGAAGGTGGGCAATTACTGTTTTGTCTTGGGAACTTACTTCCTTGTAACAAGCACTATACTGGCTCGATTTTACTCCTAGAGAGTTTAATTCATCTTAACCCTATAAACCTACTAAAACAGAAATGGCTGCTTTCATGTTTCTGATTATTTATGCTTGTCTTTTAAAGGTGGTCTCTTGCCAACCATGAATATTTTGCACTGCAGCATGCTGATAGTTCAAACTTCTACATCACGGAAAAGGTAGGCAACTGCATTATTTAATCTGGGGGTACTCCTACTGAAGGGAAGTAAATCACTTCTATTTCTTCTGTTTAGGGCTGGCCAAAATTTTATGTCCCTACCCTCTGTGACAATAGGGTTTGTAAAGCAAAAACTGCTTGTTGTCCCTGCATGT
>LZPO01035071.1:80132-92261 GCA_001675575.1 Neotoma lepida | reverse complement strand
GTTCTTAGTAATTAGTGTAGAGAGAACGCTGTGGTTCAGAGCATGGACTGGTGTAGCCTTGCAGGGAACCTAGCTGGTCCACCCAAGTACATTATATACATTAACTTTTAACTTAATTCTCCTGTTGGGGATTTATCTGATAAGTAGACTCAAACTACAGGACATATACACCACACACATGTGCATCCAAGCATGGCTGTATTTCCTCTAGTGACCAAAATCTGGGACCCAGTTATCATTTGTGTAAGAATTTGGTATGTAGCACCCTGGAGGCATCTCCAAAGAACATTACTAAGTGCAAAAGTGGATGGCAGAACAAATGTATGTACAACAATGGCTATTCTGTTTATAGAAATGAAAAAAACATATATTCTGGTAAAAGGATCGAAATGTCTCTCAGAGGATACCACAAGTAATGCTTAGTGGTAAACTATTTANTATATAATCTCCTAAAGTACTTATGCATATCTTCATGTCTCATGTGCTGGTATTACTTTTCATTAAGTGAGCAGTGTAAACTCATTGTAGTATGAAGAAAATATATGCATCACATCTGCGGCTAGAAACATTTCTGTTTTCCAGTCTGTGCAACTATGCNATGAGCCACTAAGATGTATGAATAAGTCCCTCTTTCCCCTGCTTTCTCATTTTGTTCCTTGTACACAGAGAAACCCAAACTACTTATTAAGTACCCACTACTGCCTTGTCATCTCCAAGCGTAAGCCTCCCTATTGTTCTCTGGTGTTCTGGATCCACTGTGAGAATTATCTAGATCAGAAAGCCTGTTACAGTGATTTTGGGGCCTAGTTCCTATGGTGAAGAAAGATTTTGATATGTCAGTCATTCTATGGATTTAGGTTATCAGAGATTCTTATCAACCTGTATTATTGTATTATTAACAGATAAGGATTTTTAAATCTGCACTGGTTTGAAAAATGAGGGGATCTCTGAAGCCATAACATGCCTCCAGAGAGATGATCCATGGGAGGCAAGAAGGCAGTTCCGTTCAGTAGGACTCAGTAGCTGGTGTTGGTTCAAACTTCTGGAGTCTGATCTGGAGTGGTTTATTTGGGGCATATTTAAGCATAGCATATTTTAGTGAAAATTTCTCTGGTGATAAGTAACTCAACTCTTCATGCACAACAAAGCATGCATAAATCTCTTTGAGGACCAAAATACACTCAATAAAGATCAGATGTGACTACATTGAAACACTTTCCATAAAGAGGTTCTACAGATTGGCTAAGAAAAAAAAAACAAGTTTATGGAAAGAGTCTCAGGGAAGGGGGTGAGAGGTTCAGTGCTGTCTCTGGCCACAGGGATAGTGCAAAGTCCCCAGGCTAGAAAGGACACCTGTTCCCAACCTTCTAGGCAGATAGCAGGTATTTCATTCCTTCCCTTGAATGAACAGCCCTGTGTGCTTTAACATTTCAGTGCCCTAGTGCTTATCTGTGAGCACAAAGCCCTCAGTGCCTCCTACAGAAAAACTGAAAAAGAGTTACAAAATATCTGTATTCTATTTTTCTTCCATTGCTTTAGAGGCCTAACTTTGGAGAAGTCAATGGAGAGAACAGATTATAGGGTTAGCAAGGTTAGGTGTTCCCGGCATAGTTTACATGGAGGTGCCCATGGCTTGGGCATCATGGCCTGTCAGGGTGTCACTGGGAGGGAGAATCTCGTGAAGGGCCAAGCCCCAAGGCTTCATGAAGTGGTGCTCTTTGCTGAAGGAAGCCTGTGTCTTGGTGAACAGTGTGATGTTGTACTGTTTCTCTGAGTAGATGGTTGTGAGTAGGGAGATGGAGCATTTGAGAAGTCGACTGTGTACCATGTGCACTAGGCAGTGAGGTAAGTGTCCTGCTGGGTAGGCTGGAGACAGAGGTGTACCTGTCTCTACTGTGTGTATATAGTATTTAGAGCTGTGGACAGACGACATCACCTCCCTCCCTCCATAGAGAAGGTCTGGAGGGCTCAGTGCAGAGCCTTGGGGACACTGGCAGGTTGGCAGAAGTGAAGAAAATGTTTCAGGGATGAGAACACTTAGGGGCTTGATGACTGTGGAGATGACAGCNAAGACGAGAAGAGGAAAATGTTTGCTGGAACAGTCCTCACAGGTAGTGTTGGCCGAAAGAAGGTGCTCTCCAGTACATAAGTAAGGATGGGTCTGAAGACTTCCCCAGAGAAAGGAGAGGGAGAAAGGAGGAGTGTGAGCAAGTGTGTTGGGAACCCATGATCTGGAAGATGGAGGGAGAAATTTTTAAGTTGAGTTCATAGGAGCAGGGCTCCTTCAGGTACAAGACAGGTCGATCTCTGACAGGAAGGACGGTGCTTGCCTCTCAGCATGAGGTTGCAGAAGCAGAGAGATGGAGAACCACTGGCTGCTCTTAGTGGGAAGACAGAGGTGCACCTGGCTGCTTGCTTCGGTTTCCTTAATTGCAGGTGAGGCCGAATCAAAGGTAGGGACAGAGGCAAGGACAGAGGAAGGGCAGGGCAGGGGCAGACATGTGGAAACTAGAGGAGGTTTAAGGATAGAAGAAAAGATAGGAAGGAAGCATTTTACAGAAATATATTCAAACATACAGCAAACATCTGAGGACAGCGTAGTTGAATGGCTGGGCAATGTTAAATGTACATTTGAGAGTATCTAAGACATTGATGAACTTGAGTTTTTAATCACTTTTTAATTGACATGAACTCAGGATTGTGCTGGAAGTTTGAGGTGTGTGATTTTGACCTCAAGAAGAGAGATGGCAAGTTCTGTGTGCTCATACCCCTGGGTCTTTCCCTGTTTCCAGGTGACTCCTCATGGATCACTGCTCCTGAGTCAAGCCCAGAACCTTTCCATCTATCCCAACTGTTTGAGTGGTATGAAGTGAAGTGAAACTGTCCTTGTTTTCTGCCCTTGGAACGACATAAGGAAATANAATTTACTGTCTGATATGGTCCCTCATACAGCTGGTAAACTCTTCATTTTGTGCTGAGCCTGGAAAATCAGAACCAAGGCCATCATACTTTTAATACTCATAGTTCTTTCCTCTCAAATATAAAAGTGGCACAGAATTATGGAAAAATAAAACCAAGTCTGTTACAAAGAAAATTATCATCATTAAACACGTCACATTTTGATTCATCACATTTGGAGATATATATATATATATATACATGTATGCATAAATGAATATATGTAAAACTTACTTCATTTAGTGACTTTTTTTCACACTCCTTGTGAGTGCCAGGTAATGTCCCAGCTTCTGGGAATATGTTAGTCAGCAAATCTAACATATTTCTTCTCTTCCAGCTGGTGTGCTAGTGGATACACACATCCTTGTATGCATGACCCTACCCTCACAAACTGTAGCATATTTGCATGCTGGCTATTGCCTTTAATACTCTTATCAAAAGATGTAGCTATTCTATCTCACATTTTCTTGGAATTTGGTTTTTAATTCACATCTTTCATCCTGTGTCACATGTTGAACAGTGGCATCTGGTGTGTGAATGTAAACACTCCTTTGAGGTCTCCCATTCAGTGCAGCAGACATCTGCTTCAGATGTCCAGATGCCTCCTTTCAGAGAAGCACATCACCACCCAAGAAGCCGCCAGCTCCCCACATTCCTGGATGCCATGGGCTTCGTGTCCTGTCACCTCTGCTATCCCTACCTCCTTCCATCTCCATCTTACTCCTCCAGGGGTCTTGGCTTGTCCCCCCAGACACTCCAGGCTTGCTTCACCTGTAGGGCTTTTGCCCTCACCAGCCCTTCTGCCTACTCTTTTCTCCCAACACAGTGTGCTGATCTCTGATCTCTGTCTCACTNCTGCATGGATGCCACTGCCTTAGGCAGCTTGGCCTTGGGACACCCATCTAAAAACTCGCCAGTTGTTTCCTATCATAACTCTCCACTTTAGTGTTTCCCATAAAATGTAGCAACACATTATTTAATTTTTTATTCCTACTGTTTTAAAGTGACCTCCTCTCACCCCGAGGTGGGTAAGCCTTATTTGTTGCTGTCTCTCAAATGTGTAAGACANAGAATAAACTTCCCAGAAGTATCTATTAGTTGGCAAATGAGCATTTGGAGAGCTAACTTGCTTTGAAATTGATAATTTAAAAAGGTCTATCTGAGACGAGTTTAAGCAGAATTGTCTGCATGTGTTTTTCTGTCATGAGTGATATCCAGACCAGAAGTTTTCATTTTTAAAATCCAGTTTGATCATTAAAGACTTTTCTTCACCTTTATTCTGTAGAATGGAAGTTTTGTGTCCAGATCATTTAGAGATTTGGGAAAANGAGCGCCTATCCGACCTGCTGCAGTTCCAACTGNACAGATGCTGTGTTAGCGGAGTCCCTCAGTTCTACATACACTTTGATTGGAGGGCACATCTGTGACTCATATGTATAGAGCTCTTTTCCTGGCCAACTCAGGGTGGGGGTTCNTACCCAGCTGAGAAACAGTCTGTCACTTTGTGGGGTGCAGGGAACCTTGAACGTAATTCCCATCACAGTTCCTGGATGGATCTACTGATGGGGAAAATGAGGTCAAAAGAGATGAAGTTCACTGTCTCCTTGGAGTGACCAGTGACAGTGACAGAGCTGATGTCACAGCTAGCAATGAGCTTTGNACTAGGCCCCACTGGATTGCCTCAGCCCCACAGTCCTCATCGTGACCCCTCCAGTGCTTTAAGTAAGTCTTGAAATGAAGATGAAGACTTCCCAAAAGCAAACAAGGGGCGGGGCTACAATACTGCAGCTTTAAGAAGAATTGTTCTGTAAGTAAATTCCAAGCAAGTAGCATGGCCTGCCTCAAGGAAGAGACACCACCCAGAACTGACACACATAGCTTTCAGACCTTCTGGCCCGAGAGGACAGAGAGAACTGTCCCAGAGGAATGTATAGGGCCTTGGAGTCTGTGTAATGTGAACATGTGACCCAATCTGGAAGAGTGTCCATGCTGCCCTTGGGACAGTTCTCTGCTGAGACCCACCATCATCCAGANGCTGCTGTGCTGTGCTCATGTGTGATTCTCTTGGTAAAATAATTTCTATCTGCAGTTGCATCCCCTTTGTGGTCTTAGGATTTGGGACTCTTCAGTCTTGACTTCTCTGTCCAAGTTTTGGTGGTTGCCCCTCCTCCCTTATTTTAAATTAACTAATTACTTAATTAACTTCAAAGTGGGTCCCTATCAAAGGCATGCAAATGAATGAGAAAGAGTGGCATAATACATTCCTTCACAGCAAAAGGTCTTTGCTGAAAATTTCACAAGTTTTAAAGAGGCAGACAGATTTTCTTCTTGGTGCAGTAGAGCTGGAAGACTTCACAGTGGCCCAGCTGGGAAGGACAAGGGGGTGACTGGGCAGCAGAACCAGTGNNGCATGGTCCCACTATTGNTGCAAAATGCCAGGTCTGGTTGANGTGGAACAGTCATTTCAGCCTGGGATTTTGAAGAGGCAACATGGCAGCCTGAGTGTGTTCAGCAGATGTTTCTGGAGACCCCAGTCTAGGCTTTCAAATCTGGAAATTGTATGAATGAAGGATCTGTGGCTTTCGAAGCTGTTCGGGTCATGTGTGTTCAGGTCTTGGAGCCTCTGTTGATGGCTGTCCTGCAGAGTCCAGCCATCCTGGTTTTATCTCAGCAATATTGACGAGCTGTGCAAGCTGGGNCATGTCTATCACTTAGCTTTCTTGCCACTTCAGTTTCCGTTGTCAGATGAAGAAAAGGAAAAGTATCTATATGCTTGGACTCAGTTCAGATTAAATGAATTACTTCATGAGGGTTTTATAATAATGGGTGATAACGCATGGTAGGTGATGGTTAGCTGTTAATCATGTTAATATCATCCAACACTGCAATTTTCATTAATGCTGCTGATGGCAGTGAAATGGTTTCTGAGTTGTGATCTGTAGAGAAAATGATTTCCTGTGGATAAAAGTGTAGTTTTCAAGGAATTCAAAATGGTTCACTTTGATTAATTATACTAGGCCTATGTTATGTCAATTTGAAATATTCATCAAAACATCCAAATTTGGAATACCTGTTGTAATTCTATATATCCATAAATATTTGGAGAATGATATACCTTTAAATGCTGTTAAAAGAGCAAGTGGTCTGCATTCAGCTCCCTTATGTCCCTTTTTAAGAAAATGGGCTTTTAGTGACTTGTTATCTCTCAGTTGCCTGGGAACACATTCTCATCCTTCATCCCTGTCCCCCTTTCCTTATTCTGTTCTGATTTCTGCTGCTGACTGTGATGTANGGGAAACCTCAGTGCACTCTGACTACATGATGCAATATAGTCCTTCTGTCTGAGTTCCACAACAACTCCTCAGGGTCCTTGTTGTCCTCCCTCTCTCCACAGGGGGCTGCTCCCTACCTCTCCTTTATAATCCAGCCCCATTGCAGAGCACAGGGTATTCTTCAGTTGTTTTGTAACTAATTTCTGTTCAGCAGAGTTAGTTGGTTGTTGATGTCAAACACCATGTATTAGGCTCTTTCTGTTATTGTAACGAAATACTTGAGGCTGGGAAACTTATGAAAGCAAGGAGTTTGTTTAGTTTGTAGTTCCAGAGGTTCACNAATTTGGCACTGTTAACTCAACTCTGTTCAGGCCCTCATGGTGGAAGCCATGGTAGGGAAATCCTATAAGGGGGAGAGGTGAATGTGTATAAAATAAGAAAACAGAGTATCATCAGTCAGGGACCAAAACCAACCCTTTCACTAGGCCCCGCCCCTTAAGGTCCTGCCACTTGTCCACATTGGGGAGCAAGTTCCCAACACATGAACCACTGGAGGAGACAAGCCACTTCCAAACCATTGTGCCTCCATCTTACTGTATCTTTACAGTGTCACAAAATATCAAAGGAAAAGCAAGTGCCAGAGAAGACAGGATGGCAGATGCTTCAGCCACTATGCTTTGAAGTTAAGTAACTAGTGAATGGGGAGGGGTGTAATTTGTCCCACTGCCTGCCCTACCTAAAGGCAGACCCNGGCAAACCTTGATGCGAAGAATAAGACAGAGGACAGATGGTTCTCCAAAGTTCAGCNGTGCCACTCACTTCCACTCCTCTCTGCTCTGCATGCTGCATCCAAGTACAGAAGCTCCAGCAAGGAGAACATTAATTCTAGGAAGAGCTGTTAATTGGACTTATAGTTATTTTGTTTTAAATTCATACAGCAAGTAGCCAGTGCGTGAGAAACACATGCTNTTGGAAACTGCAAAGACTCATTTGTGTGTCTAATGAAGCTTTTGAATGCAGGCAGTTATTACTCAGAGTTTTGACTGAATGGGTAATCATGATGTATAAATTTGTGTAATTGCTTAACTAAGCAAATAGCTTTTTGTCACTTCTAGATAATAATTTTATTGAAAAAGTAAACATCCTCTCTTTCTCTTCCTGTCTGTCACACCCTATCAGTTTGGGAGCATTAGTATTCATGGGCACTTGCCCTCATTCTTCCATGAAATTAGCCTTGGTATTTTCCAACTGGAAGAATGGAACACTAGTGGGTCTTTCCANTGGAAATCTGCTGTTGATGTGCCCTGTTCTCATACGCATCTAGCCTATGCATATTTATTTCCCAAGGACTCATTTGATTTTTTGTGCTATTGTATTCACTTAAAGAAAAGGACAAATTGATGTCATGTACTTATCTTCTTTCTGTTTTTTGTCCCCCACCCCCAAGGCTCAAAATGCCCAGCAGCTCCATGAACGAATACAGTCATCAAGTATGGACGCCAAGTTGGAAGCCCTGAAGGACTTGGCCAGCCTCTCCCGCGATGTTACCTTTGCTCAGGAGTTCATAAACCTGGATGGCATCTCACTCCTCACTCAGATGGTNGAAAGTGGCACTGAGTACGCATACTCCTTCCCTATGTCTCCCTCTATCCACTAGAGAGCTGTGGTGTGTGCTATGTTCTTTATTCTGGCAGTTTCTGTCATGTTGCCCTCTATCCACTCTAGGGCTGTGGTCTCCACTGCCTTCTTTATTCTGGCAGTTTCCAGCTTTAGAGACCAGACCTTGGCCAGACTCTGTGAGAAGTGGCTTGAACACAGCAGCAGGTCATAGGTTTGTGAGTCCCATAGCTACATCCACCACACACCACCTACATGGTGTCACATGCTCAGAGTCCCTGAACACCTGAATTTTCACAGTCTTGAGGAAGAACACTAGGTCATTACCTCAAAAGGCTTAGCCAACATTAAAACTGTAGTTCTCTCCACTATTAATCTCTCAAACCCCTTGCTTATCCAAGGGAACTTCCTTCCTCTGCAATAAAACTCAGAATATGATCATATGTTTTGAAGTATTTAGAGCCCTCTTAAAATACCTTCTTAAAGGAACACTATAATGATTAAAACAAACACAATTTAAATTTTAAAATAATAACTATTTATTGGGTTCCTACTGTATGCAGAATGGTGACAAGTGTCAAAAAACATGAGCCTTGTCCTCCCAATATTGGTGGAGAGTATTATTATATAGTCAAAATTCAAGGGTATTAATTCCTGCTGGGGGTAGAGAACTAGAGGCTGGGCCAGTTAGATCTTAAATGGCCTTTCAGAGGATGAGACAGTAAGTGAGGCCTGGCAGGAGCTTGAGTTCATCATGATAGAGGAGTGGGTTAGCATCAGGTAGTGAGCTGACTTTTTGGTGAAGATTTTTGACTCCGGTGTGACTAGAGAAACTAAGGAGCAAGGCTGGGCCAGCTTCCCCATGTGTGGGAGAGTTGCCTGTTCACTAGGAAGGAAGAGGGTCTGAACGACTGCCTGTGGGGTCAGCTGCTGATGGCATTGACAGCATATGGCAATACTGGTTTAGTTAACTACAAATTAGTACACTGATAAGGATAGCTGCAAAGAGTAAGAGGAGGAAGAATTACTGAGGACTGGGGCTTAAGTTGGTCATTTAACTCTCCCTTCCATTCTCAGAGATACGAAGGACAAATGGATGATTGTGCNCATTGGAGGCCTGTCTGCNTTCCTTCACTCTCCTTTTCCTTGCTCTCCTTCCTCCCACCCTGGGCATTATTTAACCTTTGCAGTTAGCCCTGGTGAAAGNTTCTTTGTTTTCCATTCAAAGACACTACATTTTACAATAGTCCTAACATTTTCTATCTAATAATGTTCTTTCAAGTTTAAAATTGGAAGTCTTGTCTTACAGAGAAGTAGAAAAAATTTGTAGGACTGAATAAAGAAGTCAAATCTAAGAACACGAACAAGTGTTAGTTATCTGGACAAGGGCCACTGTAGGCAGTACCCTTTGGTTGCTGTTTTGTTTTGTGTGATGACTAAAACTCTCCTTAAGACATGGTGGAGCTTAAAACAGCCAGGAAGAAACTGAGAATGAGTTGGCAGCAAGGGATTTGACCAGGAAAAGAAAGTGCCTCCTGTGGCAGAAGCTTCAGAGGAAACGGAGGGTGGAGTGCTGTCCTAGTTACTTTTCTGTTGCTGTTAGAAAATAGCCNGACAAAAGCAACTTGAGGGCTGGAAAGATGACTCAGTGGTCAACAGCATATGCTCTTTCAGAGGATCCACATCAGGCTTCCCACACCAGCTGTCCATCCAGCTCCAGGGCATCTGAAACCTTCTGGACCCTGAGGGCACCCACACTTACAAGTGNNCCAGCCGCCCTGCCTCCCCACAGAACACACATATACACATAGTTAAAAATAAAAGTAGCTAGAAGTTTAAAAGCAGTTTAAGGGAGAAAAGACTCATCTTGACTCTGTTCCAGGGTGAGGTCCTTCATGGTGAAGCAGCTATGACTGCAGGCACCTGAGCGAGCTGGTCACAGTGCATCCCCAGTCTGGAAGCTGAGAATGGGGAATGCCTGTGCTCAGCTCACTTTCTCCTTTTTGTATAACCCAGGATCCCAACTGTGGGAGTGGTTCCACCCAGAGTGGGTGGGTCTTCCCACATCAATGAATCTCATCACAACAACTCCTCTGAGCATGCCCAGAGAACATCCTCTAGGTGATTATAGAGCTCACTGAGTTAACACTGATCATCACAGGTTTACCCCCGTTTCTTCATTTCAGTTTCCAGTAAGCAGTGGAGAATCCATTTCGACTGGGATGAGCATGTCCTCACCACATGTCCTCACCAGATGACCTCTGATCCTCCTGGGACAGTGAACCTTTGGGGCTTCTGCTTCAGGGACATTTGCTAGCATGTTAAAGTATAAAGCTGTTAATATATTTACTGGTATTTTCCATTGCCAGTCATTTATACATCACAGGGAGTGTTCTAGTGCCAGTGGTAATGCCACCGACATGAAGTGGTTCTTTTACATATGCCTAGGTATTTGGGCACTTTANCTTTTGAATCTTTACAGTTTGAATCAATGTGCACACATCTGAGTTTACCAGGATGGCAATAAGAATTACAAATTTAATAGTAAAGGTCCCCAAGTTAAGGGTCCATGTGTACATCGAAAGTACAAGGTTGTGGCTGGCCACTATGTTTTGTCAATGAAGCCTGCATATCAAGACCCTCCCCTTTTTAGTTTCCCATGGCATCAGTCTGCTATGGGTGCCATAACATAGTTCCAGAGACTGGTAGCTTGAACAACAAAATGCCCCTCCTCCCACTGTTCTGAAGGCTGGAAGGTGTCACCAGAGTTGGTTTCTTCTGAGGTCTATNCTTCCCATACAGATGNCTGCCTNCTCCCTGTGTTCNCNTGTGCCTTTCCNATGTGCCTGCACATCCTNGTATATCTGCATATTCAGAGTTACTCCTCTTAAAGAGACACTCATCAGATTGGATCACAAGTNAGGCCTTATAATTCAATGGCCTCCTTCCAAACTAACGGTCCTGTCTCCAAGTGCAGCTCCATCCAGAAGTATTGGAGTTTGCAGCTTCAGCATATGAATTTTGGGGCAGACATAGTTCAGCCTGTAACACTCATCAAAGGACCACTGCCGCTTTTGTTTTACAAGGAAAGAGTGTACAAAAGGATAGCGTGTACTTACCTTGTTAAGATTTTTACTTCTCATCAATCCTATTGCCTTTCTCCATGGCTCACCATAACCCAGAGTTATTCAGATTACTCCTGGTTGTCAAAGGCAGGCCTTAATCATATTACACTACTCATGTACACTGAGAGAGAATGTCAANACCAGATGTTCCTTGTGAACAATACATTTTATATGTGAACAATCCATTTTAGTACTTATTTTTATTTTCAAAAGAATGCCGTACTCATTAACATGGTAATCATTTGTAATCAGCCATTGCAACTTGACACATACTGTCAAGTTTCAGACAGTTGAAACGGCAGGAGACCAGATCTTGGGTGAATTCTCTTTTGCATTTTTCTTCCACATTTTCATCATGCCACTTTTCTGGGATGGGATAACATCTCTTGGGATTCCTTCTGCTTTTCCTTACTGTTTTGCATAAATTCAAAGCCCTGGTGGTTTTAAAGTTTGAGGAAGTGGGCATGAAACTCCAAGGCCTCTTTTCTCCCTTTTGACAGTCTCATATCTCAGGAAGAGGTAGCTTATTCGATCCCCAGACACTTTCCTGATCTTTTGCTCAAATTAAAATGGAAAGAAAAAGCTTTTTCTCTTATAAGTAAAGTGGATTCTCCATTAAATGTAGAGCAAGACTTTAAGTACTAGGAAACTTTGGAGTAGAAATTCCTGCAGCTGGAAAGCCCCTCAGTCACGGCTCCTCAGCAGACAGCCTGCTGGAAAGGTGGATATTTCCCAAGTGGGGCTGGTGGAAAGTGTTAGGAAATGCTAAACAAAGACTACTGAAGATTTTTCTCCTTGGTTTTAGTAGTGGTTTAGTTCAGACAGTTCCAGCTACCTGCCATTACCCACGGCTTCTTTAAGGTCCCTTCCCAGGTAGTACCAGGAGACACCTTGGGGTGAAATCACTAACGAAGGGAAGCACAGTGTCACTTTGGCAGAAGCAGCACTTAAAGTCTGAAATTCACGTTTCTATCCTGTGGAGTTTTGAATTTTCATCTCTGGGTTCTAACTGAACCAGGTATGGAAACAAATAGCATTGTGGGGAAGTATGTTCCCTAACCCAAGCAAGGGGAAGCACGCTAAAGAATGGATAGAAAACAGAAGACGGCTAGTCGGAGACTGGAAATATCTCTGGCTTGATTCCGGAGAAGGAAAAT
>LZPO01035071.1:0-10359 GCA_001675575.1 Neotoma lepida | reverse complement strand
GGGGAACTGTGGGAACAAGCCCTGTTTCCATGCCACCTCCTGCACCCTCCGTGCTCTGTTATTTTCATTGCTGGTGTTTTCTTGCTTGGTGAGTGGTTGACAGCCAACGCCAGAGTGCCAGGAGCATTTGCAAGCTATGTATGTGCAGAAGGCTTTCAGACAGGACAGAGAAAAGTGAGTCTATTTGCTTCAGCCCACAGTCTTCCTTAGAACAAGCTATGTTTGGAGGACTAACTATCAAAGTACCCAGTTGGAAAGGCAACCTGGGATTCATTGAGGCTTGTAATTTCAACCCCATTGAGAGCACTTCCTCCCATTTTCTACCTGGTTTTAAACATGCTAGGTGTCTCTGTTTCTGTGTGGGGCCCCATCTCCCACTGAACTATGCACCCAAAATGCTCCCTAAATATTTTCTGCTGCTCTAGCATCTCTATACCTTGTCATTGAGCTGCATATTCCCACTGATTTATTGGAATCATTTGACATAAACTATACATATTTCTGAAAGCCATGAAATACATTCTTTTATTTTCTTTANTTTTTCTTGATATTTTTGTGTTTTGTACCAGTATCAATGACAATCCAAAGATTGCTTCTAGGTTCCCATTCCTATTTTTATTCTTTGATTCTGTCTAGGTTTTATCATCACCAGGAGAAATTGTTCTGTTTTACTTGGCACACCATGTCACAGTGCTTTCTTCTTTTTGTTATATTACAGTCAGCTTAAAGTTGTTCCCTTCACTGAGTTGATGCATTGCCATAAATCTTGATACTAAAAGATATTAAATTTGTGCTTAATCATGTGCATATTGCATGCCTGTATGTGGTGTCTGCTGAGTTCGAGAGAGGGCATCAGATTCCCTGAAGCTAGAATTACAGGCAGTTGTGAGCTGTCTAATGTGGGTCCTGGGAACTGAGCTTGGGTCCTGTGCAAGAGCAGCAAGTACACTTGGCCACTGAGCCATCCCATCTCTTCAGTCCAACTTTGATATTTTTACTTATTTGATATGTTGTGTTTCTGTATTTTTCTATTTATAAACGTAATTGAACCAAGCGTGTTCGCTCCTAGCAGCTTCCTGTTCCATTTGCATTGAGTGTTTGAAGATGTTAGTGGCTCTTAGTCTGGATGTCGCCTCCTGCTTTTTTTGTTTGTTTGTTCTTTAGCAGTGTCTTTTCTATGAAAGTGCTTTGTCATCGGCCAAAGATCAGGAGAAAATCAGGCAGTCTCTTTGGAAGTAGCCTTCTTATGTGATGTCTTGGCTTCTCAGGAAGTTTTTAGTAGGAAATGGCAGTGAAGCAGTAATGTCCGGGAGCATCTGAGGGGGCTTGTCCAAGTGCAGAGATGTAAAAGGCCATCTTGAAATTAATTTATGTAGCCTGCCCAGAAGTTATTTGTGGTAAAAGAAAAGATTGTGTATTCTCTCCCATACCCAGGCCCCAGAAACTTTGTTCTCTGCTCTGCCATTCCAAATATTCCTCAGATGTTGTATGTNTCATCTGTCACCTACTATCATTAACAGTCATTTTCAAACATCCCAGCCTAACTTTCAGTTAAAAGTGTGCATACTCTTCTGCGTTGAGAACAGAGACGCTGTCCATTCTACTGCGGTCATGGGCCATTTGTTGGCTTTTGAGTTGGTCAGAGGGAAGAGAGAAAGCAAAGGTTTGAAGGTGACTCTATGTATGGGTCTGTGGCAGGGCAACTGGGACACACAGCTATTTGGCTCCCCTTGCTCTGGAGGGAGAGCTTGCTCCAAGCCTGACAATGCCTTCTGTGATGTGTCCCTATTGTCATCCCATTCCAGCTGGACAGTGATATTTGCTGAACCAACTTAAAGCAGTGTGAGCAGTGGACAGTTTGTATTGCCAGCGGATCACTGCAGGTGATGACAGCCTGCTGTGAAGCCCAGATTCAGAATTTGGAAGGAGCAGACACTGACTATGCTCACCCACACNCTAGCCCCACCCCTTTCCCTTTTCATCCTTGTTTTTCCTGTCTCTGAAACATAACACACTGCTTTTCTTTTCCCTTTCTCCCTGGCCTCTCCGCTGTTCCCTTTGCAGTATTGCCTTTCCGTATGGTCCCTCTACTCTGACTTTAGATCCCACTCTGCCTTGTTTGGGGGCTTTCTTAACCCACTGGGGAAGTGTTTAAATTTGGAGTATGCTAAGAAAATGTGATTTTATAGTGAAAAATTACAGGACTCAGGGATTGCATTCAGAGGCTATTGACAGAGGCAAGGCTGCTATACGTGGCACTGTGTGAGTGATTTAGGGGTGATAATACAGTGTCTCAGGTGGACTTGACTATATTGTGGGACAGCTGATACCATTTTAGTTGGATGGTGACCTCTCCCTGCCATGTAATTATCAGTTTTCCAGGCATAGATCATAAGGTGACTGCTGTTCAATGAATAGTACCAGGTGCTAATGTCTGGAACTTCTCACCCAAGGGATCCAGTGGGCACACACACCCTTGAATATCTAGCCAGGAATGCCATTTAAACTCAATCACTTGATGCTGGATTAGGAGAGAACTGACATTTGTCCCCAGACAGCTGCTCAATACAGATGGCTGATGAGCTCCGGCACTTCAGGCTGACATGTCCAGATGCCCAGGGGTAAACTGATCCTTTTCTTTTTAGGCACAGTGTCTGTGCTGACTGTTTAGAAAATAATCAGAAACCATTTCAATTTATTTTCTAGCTGAAGCGTAGGGACTCAAGTTTTGATGATTAAACTGGGTTGCTAAATATATTTTCCCAGGCATCATAAACAGAAGTAAGCTTGCTTCCTCCCATGGTGTCTCAATGAAGTCAGACCTTTTAGTGCTGTACAGTGAACAGCAGAAAAATGAGTTGGTTGAGGCATACTCAGGGTGGGAATAGCTTAAAGCCTGGGATGGGTAACTCATTTCCTTGAGCTGTAGATAGAAGTTGGGGTAAGCTGGGCAAGGTACATGACAGAAGAGTTAAGCTTCTAGTCTGGATCTCATGTACTAAGTTAAGGAACTGGGTAAATGCTTCCAACAGGTCCAGGACTAAGAGTGGAGCTGTATGTATACCAGATGGTATCTTCCCATAGCTATAAGGTTTTATATACGACACAAACCAGATCCCTTATGTTTCACCAAAAGATATGCGGATGTGACCATGCAGGCTTGGAATCATTGCCACCATGGCAGTCTGTCATTGATCTTTCCAAAGCCACCGATGCAGGCCGTGTTAAATGATCTTCCAGGCATAGGGTTGTGGAGGTCCTGTGTGGAGCCAACAGAGGAGACCGAGGCCATTTAGAAGGAATACAAGATTTCTCCCAAGTTTTAAATGCAACAAGCTGATATCAAAGGAGGATTTTACTCCCTGTTTATCCCTTGAGGGTTGCTGAGGTCAGATATTGCCACAAGCCTTGAAGAGGTCAGAGGAGATGGGAGTCGGGTTGTTGCAAACTCCTTTCAGAGACACTGCTTTAGTTATTAACTCAAAAATCTCATCATGACTCTTTGAGATTTTTGAAGTATAGCTTCTGTATGCCACTTGAAATAAATTCCCTGATAATTGGCCCTATTTATAACCACAGGCATATTTGAAATAACACATTCCAATGGAAATAAAAGGAATTTTAGACATTGAATCTGTTGCTTCCTTCTATCAGTAGTCACTGTGATATGTCTTGTCAATGACTCTCCTTGGAAACTCTGGTGATCACTCAGGCCAGCAGTAGTGTCACACACAAGAAGAGCTAGTCTTGATACTCCTACTGGTGAGTGTCTCCAGAATTAAAAGAGTATGTGTTAAATTCTGGCCTACTGTAGATGTAATTCTTAGAGATATTTTATTAGGCAGATTAAGTTATAATACAGAAATAGCATTTCACGTTTCATTGAAGAGGAAAGTCTTGCACAATGTGTTTACTGTAACAGAAGCTTCCGTATGTCCATTCCCACGTTTCTCCTCATTTCAGGACCCAGGTTCCCTGCTGCTCTCTACCCCTACCCCTGACAGCAGAAAGTCAACCTGCTCAGAGCTCGCTGAGATGGGGAGCAGGTGCTAATGTCTGGAACTTCTTACCCAAGGGATCCAGTGGGCATCTGAAAATTGCCACAGGGCCTTTGCTGTACTGAACATGAGGTATTTGCAGGAACACTTAGAGCCTATTGGTTTGCCTCCAGTGTCCCAATGAACATGCTGCCTTTCTTTCTCAGCATGTATGTACTTGCAGTCCACTAACTGCTTGGTGACTGAACATTTGTCTTGAGTTCCAGTTCTGGTGGAATTGATGAAGTTTCAACCAGAGAAGTCACTGGGCCACTGGCTATCCATGGGCACAGCTTAGCTTATCACAGTTTATGAATCCTGAGTCAAAGTTTACCTTTTTTTTCATTTAACCGATGAGGCTTCTAAAATAGGGAGAGAAGTATAATCAGCAACCCTAGGTTACAGTGTCTGGCCGGGGCTGCCGGGAGGCAGGAAATTGAAAACCCGTTGAGATGTCTTTTAGTCTTTCTTATGTTAAAGCATCAAGAGAGCATTTCCTGGACATTACGAGTTAGTTTTGTTTCTGAAATATCTTAGGTGGCTCAGAAGAGCACTTCAGTTTGAAATGACTTTTTTTAGTAGTTTTTAGATAAAGCCACAGACACACTCTCTCTCCACCCTCAGCCTTCACACAATTCTAAAGAACAGGGTGTTTCAAAGGAGAAGAGGACCAGAGATGATGACAAGAGAACCATCTAGAATCAATGCTGTCTTAGGGAACTGCTGCTTTTGTTTGGTCTGGTGTTGTTCTCATTGTGGCCCTAGAAACTCACTGGCTTTGAGAACTGTCTTCAGGGTGGTTACTGGAGGCTCTTCTCGCCCTGGCTCCTAGTACTGCCTGCTCATTTGTTTCCTCTTTTTGCTCTGTGTGGTAGAAACACTTTGGAGATAGCAAGTGATTAATTTCAAAAGTGCAGTCACCAACTTTACTTTTTTACTGAATGGACAATAGTACACAGTTCCAAAGCTACGATGCAGTAAGCATCCCTGAGCACTTTCCTTTTAGCTTGTTTTCCTCTTTTAAAGAGCAAGGATTATTCCTGGCTTTGTTGTTGAATTTCAGTTTTTTTATAAAGCTCCGATTATACTCAGGGGAAGGTAAGGTATAAATACATTCTTTAAGCTGCATACACTTTATAGTTTCTCATAAACTATTAAAGAGGTATTAGAAGAGAAACAAGATCTGGTTTTAGGAATAAACTAATGAATTACTTGTGGTTAATAAGTTGATCCTCTCTCTGTATCTACAAGCATATGGCCATATGTCCTTGTGCAACATACTACTGAGTAAAGGATACATTATGTCCAACACTAATCTTTTGAACTATTCCCCAATGCCTTTTATTATTCAGATATTTAAAAAATACTATGCCTATTGAATAATCTCTGGTGAACTCAGAGATACATAGATGTCTACATTTAGCAGTTCTATAAACACAAAGTACAAGGGAAATAACTCAGCTACAACTTGTCCTTGAACCTTTTTTTGTGTTTATAAAGTATTTTATTTATCTATAATTTTTTATGTGCATGTATATGTGTGCTTTTTGAGTTTATATGCACCACATTCATGCAGGAGACTACAGAAGCCAGAGAGAGGGTTGCATCTTCTGGAACATGGAGCTGCCATATGGGTGCTGGGAACTGGACACTGGTCCTCTGGAAGAGCAGTAAGTGCTCTTAACCATTGAGCCATCTCTCCAGCCCCTTTCCCTGGTATTCTTACCTTTGGAGTCTAATGCGTTTGAATAATTCAACCTGGCTGCACAGTTTGTCCCTCGTTCTGCTGTGAGTTTTTGTAGTCTAGTTTTAAAAGAATCTGAAGCAGACCAGAAGCCCATTAGTGCTTATGCTGAACACTTGAGTGAGTCTTTAGAGCAACACGCTTCTGACAACTTCTGGGCTAAGAATGGGGAGAAACAGGCTTGCAGCCATTTGGATCTTCGTCTTAGAAACTGTTCTGAATGCTCTTGTGTTATCATCTAGACCTTGATACCCATTCTGCTAATTTGATGCTGACATTTTTAATATTCACACATGGCCACTCAGAGAAAATGATGATGGCTGTCTATCTGACAGCAATTAATTTGCAAAATTTTCTCTCCCCCAAGTTTAGAACCACTAAAATTTGGAGGAATGAGAAAGGGCTTCTTAAAATCAATGAAAGATGGTAATGTTAATTCTGAGTCCTGTTAAGTAAAAATAGAACTTACAGAATTTTCAATGTGATCTGAGACTCATCTCTAAATTGTGGAGTTTTGTAACTGTCATCAATCAAAATTGTAAGTCACAGACTTTAAGAGTTGAAGTATCTTCATTTATTAATGTAATGCACCATTCTCTTGGGATGCTCACAAATATTAACAATGTATTCAAAACATCTGGAGTGACTCAATTTGAATATTTAAATGGGAGATTAAAATTATTTTTTCCTAATGAGTCAGCTGCTTGTTTTTACTATAAAAAATCCTACTTGAAGATATACTTTTAATTAAAAACAAGAAGAGCTGGAGAATATGGGCAGCTCTTGTACCTCAGCACATCTCAAGTCATATTCATAGATGCTTTCCCTCCTCAGGAACGTTGAAGTTAGTAGCCCTAGCTTGTCGTCTTTGTAGAAATATAAATAAAGCAAAAAAAGAGAGTATGGCATTTCCTTTCAAGGTCCCATTAAGCATTTTTAACAAGGCTATTCACGGATTATTTAATTCTCTCTAATGTCTGACTTTGCTGTCAGTTGTCCACTAAGCAGCCAGCCAGCAGTTGAATGTCAATGCCAGGACGTTTGATTGACAGGACAAGAAGGCTAACAGCAAAGGTTGTAGTGCTCCATAGAACATTGTAGCTTTCCAGGTAACCTAGCAACCTTGCAGTCAAGTTCCTTCTGGAAACACATTGTACACTGCTTTACTGGAACTGATCTTTGAACAGCAAGACTTCTTAGCATCCTGCCAGGTTCTTCAATATTAAGCTATACAAATCTTTATGCATATTTACTGTTTTATGAGTTCTGTGTTTAACTTTTAGAAACTTTGCTTTATCTACCATTAAACTCTTCAAGTCACATAGAGTTTCCATTTGTTATGATTCATATTTATAGACTGCCAACTGTGGCTGGTGCCTCCTGCAGTGGTTCTCAGGAACTGGAAAGAATATGTGTTTAGTATGTTCAGAAGCAGGTGTCTGAGACTATGCATAGATTAGATTTTATCTAGTGATTCAAATATGATTTATCAGTAATTCTTCTTGTGTGGATGAAAGTTTCAGGAGCTAGACCTGGAAGGTGTCCAGAGGGACATCCAGAATTGGGACACCCACTTCAAGAGTTAGGGATGTGGGTGTGCAGGCAGCCTTGGGAAAGCATTTGTGTTCTCTTACCTTCTGCAGTGGGGCATTTCACTCCTTGTGGGAAGTGCTTCTCAACGGTTACCATTTGTTTTCCAAGGAGCTGGAAGCCATTCTGTTTTCAGAGGCCCCTGAAACTCATTAGTTGGGTCCTTAGAATTGGGTCTTTAGGACATTATTCTGAGACATTAAAGTTCGTTCAGACCTCTGCACCCCACACACTGATTGTGACTCTCACTCTTTTGTGACTCCCATATCCAGCCCTCCCTTCATCTCTCTCTCTTCTTTGTCCCCCTCTTCTGTCACTTATAAATTCGACCTCACTTGGAATGTTGTAGAAGATGATAGCGTGTTTAGCTGAGGTAGATATTTATTTGGTTAATTGAAGGTTTTCTGTAGTACCTTGGTAAAATCCTCTACAGTGAAATGCATAGAAACAAATAAGAAGAAATTTCTTGTCTATTTTGATATTGCACTAGTTTTATCTAGTTACCAAGCCATTTTTCCAGGATAGCATAGATTGAACATCTGTCATTGATATTCTTGTGACTAGAAGTGTTTTAGAATCCAGAAGTTTTGAGATTTTAGGATCTTTGCATAGATGTTATTTACTGACCATCCTTAGTCTTAAATCTGATATAATCCAAAATTCAAAACTCTCCCGGTGACATGTTGGTGCTCCAAATTTTTCTAATTTTAGATTTTGGATTGTCAGCTTAGGGATACTTGACCTGTAATTAAAGTACTCTATGACTGAAGTGACTTAGGTCTCTTAAGACTACTNCACATTACTGCAGTACTTATGTAACTTAGCACCTGAAAGTTAGGTGAAATGTGGCTGAATCTATACATGTGTCAAAATTGAGAAATGTTACTGAGTCTTCTTTGCCAGAAATCCTTATAAATAGAACAAGTTACCTTCCCCATGGGACACTGGAAATTTCCATGCTTGAATGCAGGGAGCCAAAGAAGGTAGACTATATCCACCATTCTTGGGGAATTTTTTATTTTTAATCAGTATTATCTGGTCCTTTTGGCAGCAGCCTGGGAATGGGGAGATGATGTCATAGAGTCAGGCAGGAAGGCCCTTTAGGAGGATGTTTGTAAGGTCTAGGGATTCAGTGTGGGTTCAGAAAAGTCCCTAGAATTTGAACTTTGAATTTAGTGAAAAAAGCCAACTTTACATTGGCATGGCAAGTATAAACAGTTGTTTGAGAGTCTAAAGGATTCCAGGCTTAGAGTGCGCTTGGAAGATTTGTCCCCTGGGGAGCAATGCTGAAAGCAGTGGAGGACTGAGTGTGAGATTGAAAGTTACTTACTGGTCCACTGTTAACATTGGGGCCCACTTGGTGCTCTGTGCATCTTCTGGTTTTGTCTGCATGCCAGGACAGTGAGAAGGTAGAGCCTCCACAGCCGACCTGGCAAGGAAGAGAGTGGAGGTGAAAGTTCTAGACGGGTGAGCTTTCTTTTCTCAGATTAGCAGCTAATGTAAAGGTTACACTGCAACCTGGGTAGTGCTTTGATGCTGACACTCCCGAGGTCTCCTTACCTGCAATGACAGGTTAGCTGAGTCAGCCAGCTGCTTTCCTGAGAAGACCTCCAGCTTGCAGGGCCAGTGTCTACAGACACGGAGTCTTCCAAAGGGCAGAGGTCATGAAAGCCCCTGAAGCACACGGCCCAGATAAGGGATCTCCTAGGCATCTTTTGGGAGCCAGCTATGTGTTTTGGGTTCTCCCTTGTTTATTTATTCCCACAATCCCTTCCCCCTATCCCACCAGAATTACCAGAGAGAGCCTGTCATCTCTGCCATGAGGAGGAATGAGTACTTGTGACTGAGCAAGGCCACCCTCGTGCTCTGGGCTCTGCCCGACAGTGTGAGGCATCCACAGAAGCTTCTTCCATAAAAGAGAAAACACAGACTAGAAAGTGTGGACTGGATGAGGGAAAGGTGCTCTTTTGTAGATGGATGGGGTGTATAATAGGTTGAGGGTGGCTCTACAAGAACTGCACACATATGCATTGAGTCTATTCAGAAAGGATTCATTTGTAGAGGATTGAAATATTTCTATTAATATTCCTTATCTAAGAGAAACAGAGGCATCTACTGGATGTCACAAAATGTAATATGAAAACTGATCTCCAACGTTGCCTTTAGTATATCCCTTTGTCCCTCATTTGAAGCTACAATTTAGTTCTCCTTTATTTGCTGGCACATAGCAGTGGGAAAGGCTCTCCATTCAGCATTGAAGTATTATTGAAAATAAACATACATTTGGGCTTCTAGCACCAACCACCTTTTGATCTTATTTGATTGTATTATTCAGTGATATTTGAAGTGCAAAGTCCTGAAGTAATTCAAACTACCCAAACTCGCTGTGGTCATAATGTTTAATTATGCTTTAAGCTTCAAATACATAAATAATAAAGTCTACATTTTCTAAATTAAAAATGTAATTTCTTAATATTTTGAGCATTGGACAAAATAGAATACCAGTGGTTGTGTTTATGCCCACTATTCAAACTTCCTTCAAAGTTGACTATTTTTTAGTAACTAAGGAAGAGGAACAAGATGGCTATGGATGATATTCAGCCCTCTGGCTTTCTTCTTTTACTTGTACCTTCAGTTCATATATGTCCCACAAAAGCTTGCTTCTTTGCTCTCAACATATCACAAACATGTGTACAGTGGTATGTGCATGCATGCAGAGCCTTTCTAATACACACACACACACACACACACACACACACACACATATATATATATATATATATATATATATATATAAAAGTTCCCATCACAAACTGCTGTTCATTTCACATTCTTTTACACATAGCCTCTCCTCCTTGTGCCATCAGGTATGGTCATTTTCCTCTTCATACACTCCCTTCTTCCCAGTAATGCAGTGAGCCATCTGGTGCCTACTCTGCTCACCATCTCTAAATGCTCTTGCCTGCAGATGGACACATGAAAATACAC
>LZPO01035070.1:121270-138764 GCA_001675575.1 Neotoma lepida | reverse complement strand
CACACACACACTCACACATATACACTTATCTATCTATCTATAGAAAAAGAGAGCATGTGAGCTAAATCTACCAGGCCATTTTGCATTCTTTTGTACCATCCTGGATTTCATTTACTTGACTTTTCTTTTACTTAGGAAATCTCTCCCATTTTCTTAGGGGAGATTGCTCTACAGTATTGGTTTTTTAACTCTCTTTACTAGCATCCAGTTTATATAACAGCATTTGCTTCTAATAGCATTTATTACCAAATGCTTACAAATACCAGAGGCTTAGCACACAGTTCCCTCATTGATTCCCTACAACAGATTTATAAGTAAATTCTGTGGTCATGGTCATTTACCTGTGTAGAGGAGGAAACCTCCCTAGGGAACTTGCCTAATGGCAGCACTTTAATTTGACAAAATGGTAGACTGGGTTTGTCCCAAATCCTCCTAATACAAAACACCAAAACATCGAATTGAAAGAGTTAAATGAACGGTGAATCTGGAAAAGAAATAGAGGCAAGCCCCAGATTTTTTGGCTGTCACTTCCATCCTGTGACTTTCAGTTTTAATATCTCTTAATTGGATACAGGAGACAAAGCTAAGGTCCCAAGCCAGGTGGGCAATGGGCCCAGAGCCCTCCGGGTTAAATTGAGACCTGCAAAGTGACCCATGCAGTGAGTCAACAAAGAAGAAAGATGTTTCCTTTCCCACATTCTCAAGGTAGGCAGAGAGAAGCGTTCTCTTCAGCCATGGCTTGAAGGACTGTGTTGGGGGTAGGCAGGCTCCAGGGTTACTACTGCTGTGTCCTGTGTTTTAAAAGAACATTTTCAGAAATGAGTACTTACGTTGTTATTCAGTCCTCTTTAACCTTTGATTATATAGAAATGACAATTTAATTTCCAAACATAAGAGAATTTTTATTTTCATTTTTGTTCTTGTTCCAATTTAATTGCACAGTGTTAGGAATAAGCAATTAGCTTTTAAAACTTTGTTCAGATTTCCTTTGTAACTTTATGTTCAATTTTTGTAAATTTCACGTAAAATGTAAATGTCACATAAAATATATATTCTCTATTTAGGGGTAGGTGTTGTGTTCTCTTAATATATGTGTCCAATAGATACTATTTGCTCATTGTATTTTCTGGTTATTTGATTTATATATTAGTATCTGAGAGAGCAGTGTTAAAATCTTCNGTTATGAATATACACTTATTCAAGTTTTGTTGTAATTCTAGCTTTTACTATGTATGCCTACTATATTAGTAGATAAATATAGATTAATGATAATTTTATTTCTTATAGACTTAAGAAATTCACATTAGAGCTACCTTTGGTGGAGCACGCCTGTAGTCCCAACACTTGAGAGGCAGAAGCAGGTGGATCTTTGTGAATTCGAGACTATCCTAGTCTACATAGCAAGTTCTAGGCCAGCCAGGGCTACATGGTTCATGCTGACTCAAAAAAATTACTTTAAAGGAATCTGTTTATCTCTGTTAATTTTAGTCTTAAATGACTTCTTAAAATTTTTTGGTTGATATTTGCTTTAGGTATGTGTGTCTCTTGAAAGTGGTCTGCTCCTAGAATTTTCTACTTTACTGACAGTTGCAGTAACTTCTTTGATTAACTGAATCTAATCTGTTTCCAGAGATTATAATTAATTAAATGGCTGGATTTATTTCTATCATGTGATTTTCCATTTACTAAGCTCTACATGTTGGATGCATGCAGTTTTACTATTCTTTCTTTCACTTCTACACTAGTAATTTAAAAATTTGAGATTCTGTTTTTTTTTTCATAATTTCCTCCCATTTTTATTTGGTTTTCCAGTCTCCTTGGTCTCCAAACACAGCAAGGTATTTCTTGGTCTTTTCTCACAGAACGTCCGCCTCCACCTGCCATTTCCCTATCAGTAGAATTTTAGTTTGAGCTGATTTGAAAGTCACAGGTCAGGTATGGTTAGTGAGCCATCCTTCCTGATCTCTCAGGGCATTTGTTCATTTCCCTGATGACTGTTCTCCTCATAGCTCACCTCTTTCTGCAGGCTTCCCTTTTCCCCAACTGAAGTGCATCCCTTCATGATCTACTGTAATTGGAAAAACCGTGGCTCTGTTCAACCTGTAACTCCCTGTTAATCTGAATTTACACCATGATATTCTTAGATGTGGACTTAGTTTTGGTTTTTGTCTCTGGGCAATTGACATAAACATTTGATCTGAGAGCTTATATCTTTCATCACTCCTCAGCCTGGAAAATTCTTAGCAGTCCTCATCTATTACTTCTCATACTGATATCTTTCTGGTCTGGCCTCTCTTTTCTGCTCATTGAATTATGTGAGACACACGTAGGGGTTTCTTCCATACTTTCAATTTCCAGCCTTTTCTGTAATTATTGCATTTGTTATTTATCACAAATAAAATAATAGTCATTGCTTCTTAATTTTGAGTGATCTTGAATTTGTGTGTTAGTTAAGTACAAATAACTTAAGGCTCCCCAAACAGTTTGTGTGTGTGTATGTTCATGTGTGTGCAGGTACACATGCAAATATGTGCACATAGATGCAGAGGCCAGAAGTTTATATTGATGTCTTTCTCGGTAGCTCTCTTCTTTATTCTTTGAGACAAGGTCTCTCTTTGGACCTAGTACACACCAGTTTGGCTAGACTAGTTGGCCAGTGAGTTCCAAGGCTCCTCTCTCTCTGTCCCTCTACCAGTGCTGAAGTTACAGACATGCTGCCGCACCCTGGTTTTATATGGATCTGAGGATCTGAACTCAGGTCTGCAATGCTTCTTGCTTTAGCAATAAAGCCTTTGCCCCAGGCCCTTCCCAGATGGTTTGAAAATGAGCTTTGGATCTGATGTACCATTAGAGTACATTCGTGTGCATTTGCTATACCTAAGGACTTTCTCTATACAATTGTTACATAACCACCAGAATCAGGAAATTAATACTGATTTATTATTATAATACACTGATTGTACTTCCTTATAGTTTTATGATTGCCCATCGATANCATTTATAGAAAGTTGATCCCACACAGAACATTGGCTGTATTTGTCAAGCCTCCTTAATCCTCTTTGGAATGGGAGATTTCTCCAATCTTTGCTTAAGTTGATTATCTTGATGCCTTTAAAGAGTTATAGACCAGTTATTTGGTAGAATGCTCCCTGGTTTGTCTGGTCTTTCCTCATGGTTGGTTTTAGTTGCATCTTGGCAAGCAGATCAAAGAATTGATGCTGAATCCCTCATGTCAATGTGTCGTACTTAAGGCAGNGTTCACTTGGATAACGCGGCTAAGATGGTATCTGCCAACTCTCTCCTTCTAAGAGTTATCTTTTTTCCTTTGTTATTATTAAATACCTTTGCGAGAGCTATTTGAGACAATGCAAACATCTTATTTCTCAGGGCCGAGGGTTAGCTCAACTTTTAGAGTGCTTGTAGCATGCACAAAATCCTAGGTTTAACCTCAAGCACCACATAAACTGAGCAAAGGTGGTTCATGCCTGTATCTCCAGCAGCTGGGAGATGGAGGCAGAAAGATTAGAAATTAATGTCATCTTGGATTGCATGACAAATTCTAGGCAAATCCTGGGCAGCATGAAACCCATGTCTCAAAATGAAACAAATACCTTTTTTTCTCATCATATATTAGTTCCCACAATCATCATCAATTAGTTCCCACAATTAGTGGCAATTAATACTCTAGTGTTTACTTATTGGAGATTTTTTTATTTATTAATTAGAGTTTGCTGTAAACCATAGGAACAAGTGGCTGGTTGGTTGTTGTGTGCACACACATGCATGCATGTGTGGGGTGGGGGTGGTGGTGGTGGTGGCGGTGGCATGGTGTGTATATATTTGTGTGTTGAAAGCCCAGATTGCCTGAAACTCAACATCTTCCTGCCTCAGCCCCCATGGTGCAGAAATTACAGGCATGTCCCACCATGCCCCATTATTTATTTATTTATTTATTTATTTGTTTGTTTATTTATTTATTTATTTTTGAGTACTTTTGTCTTCAGAGTGGCTTTTGACTCACCATTTTGAGACACACTGATTCCCAATTATAAAACTAAAGCTATTATCAGCAACTTTATTACACATATAAAATTCTAGTTTTGTGTTCAGCAAAAATAAAGAAATCAGGTAAGGCACTTACTTAGCATGTGGCCTGTGACTTAGCTAATTAAGAGATTTGGCAATAGACATGTCCCTCACTGGTCTCTAGAATCTTGGCTTTTCCTCCATGTGCTCAGCTTTGATCCTCATGTCTGTTTTGATGAAGAGANAAAGTGAACTAAGAAATCTAAACTATGACATTTTAAGGCTCAAGTTTAAATATATGTTCATCCATGTTTATAGCAGCATTATTTGTAATAGCCAGAACCTGGAAACAACCTAGATGCCCATCAACTGAAGAATGGATTAAGAAAATGTGGTACATATACACAATGGAATACTACTCAGCAGAGAAAAACAATGACCATATGATATTTGCAGGCAAATGGATGGAACTAGAAAATATCATGCTGAGTGAGGTAACACAGACTCAGAAGGATAAATATGGTATGTATTCACTGATAAGTGGATACTAGATATAAACTAAAGGACAATCACTCTGCAACCCACAGACCCAGGGAGGCTACCTAACAGGAAGGACTCTAGAATGACTGCTACATAAAATAAATTTGGGTTTTGCCCAGTCACTGGGCATCATTTCTTTTAAAAAAAATATACTTCGGAGAACCTAGCAAATAGTGGACCCTGCTCTCATTTGACAGCAGTGAACAATGGTGGGATGCTACAATTTACTATTCCTTATTGCCTGGGACACAGTCTACATCACTCATATATATGACTTGTCTGGATCCTAGAAGCATTTGAGAAATGATTGAAGGTCAATTCTTGTTTGGATTCAGTCATTCAACTACTTTTCCTTGTATTTATTATTTACATATTCACCAGAGAACTGATTAGTAAGGTTTGTTTCCTAAATGGCTAATGGTCGTTTCTAAAAGACTGCACAAAAGCATTTGCTTATGAATGATTCACCAGCTGAAGAAGTCAATTCATGTTGGATTTCTCCTTTTGTTCATTTTTTAGAAATTTCAGTAAATTATGTCTCTCTTAAATCTTCTTAAGACATACCTCTTCTCACCCCAGGGACCCTACTCTATTATCTTGTTCATCTTCTCTCATTCCTTCCCTACTTCTTCCATTATCACCTGATCTGCATTTTCACCTTCTAAGAACTAAATCTCCTGTCTCATCTAGTCCTCTGCACAAATTCAATGTGAGAATAAAGGGAAAAAAAAAAGAGAAAAAAAAAGTTGATTTTCCAAGAGGGTGGCATATTTGTATAGCACCACAAAACCAAAACAAAGCCAAAAGGAGAGTTAATTTGGTTAACAAGATTTGGTTTTATTAAAGTTACAAATCTGACTGTTAAAGCACCCACGAAATCAAATCTCAACTTCTCTAAAATAATTTCCTTATCTATTCATGAGACATAGGATGTGTGGTAAGAAAGAGGAAAAGAGAGACAGACACAGAATGAAACAGACAGACAGATGGACACACACACACACACACACACACACACACACGAGAGAGAGAGAGACAGCGACAGAGACAGAGACAGAGATATACACAGAGAGACAGAGAGAGAAGAATTTAGAGAATCCATATCCTTAAAATGAAAGAAACAAGATAAAGTAAGATTTGAACAAAATAGAGATTCCTTAATTAATTGAAATCCTATTTAGAAACAGTCAGTTTGAGGGCCTGGACAGGGGAGAATAGTTTTTACAATATTAAGAAGTGTCATGAGGGGCTGGAGAGATAGCTCAGCAATTGAGACGACTTGCTGCTCTTGCAGAGAATCTTCTGGTGGCGCACAACTGCCTTTAACTACAGCTCCAGGGGATTTGACACCTTCTTCCGGCCTCCAACGGTGTGCACTTGCACATGTGTGTGCATGCAACATACGCATCTTTTTTTAAAGTTATGCAAAATTTGAATAAAGCATCAATTAAATATTTTGGTATTAAAATGCTAAAAGTAATACAATAACTCGAAATTCTTGCTAGTAAGTGCCATCAACATTAAACCAATTTACAGAGAGTCCTGATAACAGGTAGAAAGCCTGGTGATCTACCAATGCATCCAAGGCCTTTTGAAATAAAGTAAACATTTACATCTATTCTTTTTCATCTCTTAAACTCTTTCGTTTAGTAGCCTCTTGGCATTGTTTTAATAGTTAATTCTTACATTTAATGCATATGTATATTTAAACCTTACCTTCCCAACTAGATTATAAGCTTGAAAATAAGGCTTATGTCTGCAACATTTTCTCTTATCTTACACAGCATGTTAACATATCTTGGTGCTTGAGCAACCTAGCATGCTTTATTATTATTATTATTATTATTATTTTGCTTTTTTGAGACAGGATTTCTCTGTGTGTAGCTCTGACTATCCTAGAACTCACTCTGTAGACCAGGCTGGCCTCGAACTTACAGAGATCCACTTGCCTCTGCCTCCTGAGTGCTGGGATTAAAGGCGTGCGCCACCACTACCTGGCTGCTTATTATTTTTCAATGATTTCATTTTAAATATTTTACTAATGTCTTAGACTTGAATATATTTTCTTTAACTATGAAATCTTAGGGTATTTGCTCCCTTCTGAAATGTGATTTCATCACATCTAAGAATTCAGTTCCAAGGCAGGGGAGATGGCTCAATGGGTAAGCATTTTTTTTTTTCCTCCATGAGGACCTGAGTTCCAATCCCCAGCACCCACGTAAAAGGCCAGGCATGGCTGTGTGTGCCTGTAGTCCAGAATTGAGGAGCAGAGACGTGGAGATCCTGAGAGTTCACTGGGCAGCCAGTGTAGCTAAAATGGCAAGCTGCTGGTTCACTGAAAGACCCTTCTCAAGGCACTAGATCAGAGAGCACCAGGGAAGACACCCAGCATCCTGCTCTGGCCTCCACTTATGCACACACAGGAACATAGACTTGCGAATTCACATGCATGAAACACACACACACACACACACACACACACACACACACACACACACACACACACACACACACAAAGTAAATGTGTTGGTTAAAATGATGAAGAACAAGCCAAAGCCACCATTTATTTTCATCAGTTAAAGAAGCTTCATAAAGAGGTAGACATGATATCTGCAAAGGAATTCGACAACACGAACTTGTTTCCCATGTCGGAGCTACACAGGGGGGACTAAGAGGGCTTTGTCTTTTTAAGTAGCAAAATTAAAACTTCCTTTTCTACACCCGGTTTCCTTAGATTATCATATTTGGTAGGTATGGAAACTCTGAACTCCCAAAGGCATTTATCGCTCACGCCCTTCCACAGCTGGACTGATTTTCCCCTTTAACTCTGGATGTGGGGGTGGGAAGTGCTGGCAGTTCTGCAAGAACAGTTAATCTCTTAAACCTAACAAGTACTTACTGGAGTGGGGTAGGAAAGGGGAAGGCAGCGCTGTCGTAGGCTTCCCTATGCTGGCGTAGTGCCTGACAGGATGCTGGCTATTTGAAAATGAACCTGATTTTTCTTACTCCTAATTTGAATGAATTCCTTTATTTAGGGGCATTTTAGGGCATGGCTCTTGTTTCTTGCAACAGTGGCAGAACAGAACAAGTGTCTCCTGGACAAAGACCCCAGGAATGCTGCGCCAAGCCTTCCTCCTACATTTTTCCACAAAGGAAAAGCTAACAGATGATCTGAACAGCCACTAATAGAGCTGCTCTGGAGTTGAGCGCCATTCAGAAATGCCTGGTCTTCCCATTGCTGCCACCACCTGCCAATCAATATTGGCTGAAGGCTGTGAGCTTTAATGGAATTGTCAGTTAGTAAAATCACATTGCTTCCTATTAATCCTTAAAATGAATGAGNTTAATAAGAACAGATTTCATGAATCTACCATTTACTGGCATGCCAGTGTCCTTTAAATGTGTGTGAAGATCTTCTAACACATCACCTAACTCTCTGTGGTGCTTTTGATTACTTTATGCCTTATGTTATGGATGAAGTCTGTGGCCTGTCACATCTAGTAGGTAGTAAATCTTTTGATGTCAATGTATGTATCTCCGGCTTCTTGATATTGTTCCCGCTTATTAGGATGGTGCCTTGCAATAAATACTCGTTCAATAAATGAATACGTTAAAATTGTCATTGATGGGGATGGAGAGATAGCTCAACCATTAAAAGCACATACTGCTTTTGCAGAGGACTGGAGTCAGTTTCCATCAGTTGTGTTGGGCAGCTCACAACTACCTGCCAGCTCCAGGGGATTAGATGTCCCTGGCCTTTTCAGGCATCTATATTCACATGCACATACTCACATATAGGCATACATGAATACATAAAATTAAATAAGATAAATCTTTTAAAATGTCATTAATATGTAAATCATGTAAACGTGCATGCAAAGCAGTAATAGTGAAATCTCCAGACGGATATGTGAAATGGGTGGTGTGTGGAGATGTCAGCCTGTTCTGCTTTATACATCCTTGGTGTGACCACAGGGCCACACGTCAGTTCTGCAGGGAAGGTGCCTCCTTCATGGTTTAGAGGCTGAAGGGTGCATGCTTGCTTCCTCTCTTGCTTTCAGTGGTTTTCAACATGATGTGCTAACTCTTCTGGCTTCAATGGCCCAGCAGGTATCACATTACAGTTCCAGGGCCCATTTTGGGTCCCATTTCTCTTCCAAATCCACATCAGNTCTGTCATTTTCCTGCCTCCCACCATTATGGATGGTTCATGCCATCTTGGCATTGATTTACCCAGAAGCCTTTAGGGTTATCTGTTTCAATATGCACCAATTATTTTCTTCAGGTCATCTCTTCACTTCAGTGTTTATCATCCAGGAAAGCTTAGTTTGTTTTACTGAAGTTCCCTTTGGAGGTATGGCCTGAAGGGATGGAAGGCGTGTATCCTGCGTCCAGATTACACAAAGCTTTGTTTCTGCGGTTTGTGCTTGTCTTCCTCTGCTAGATAAAAAAGAGATCTGTGTTTCAAAAACAAAAATCCAGAGCAGGGCTAGTTGATTGGGGTTTTCTGTTGTCTAACACAACAGCAAGTTTAATGACTCAAGAGAGGCCGACTGTATATTGCAGTTCACGACTCATGAAAAGACATACTATATTAGTTTTTAAGCTGGGTCTCTTTGGCTGAGTTATATTATTTGGGAAATGCCTTCCCTGAATGAGCTGCTGTTATTTGAGCTCCAGCATCACCAACCTACCACGGGAAGAGAATCCTTGTATGTGTGTGAGTTATTGAATTCCAACATGATTTTCTCCACTGTGGAAGAGACTGGCTACTGGATGGAGAGTTAATGCTTTAGGGTAAAATAAATATTTTTATATGCCCAGCTACACTCCTAACCTTCTAATAAATGTGGGTAGTGAGCATCAGGGGTCTCTCCTATAATATTTCAGTATTCCACATTCATCCAGGAGAAACTCCAACTCCCTTCATACAGCATACACGACCTTTGCCCTCTGGTGCCTGGCTCTGTGCCTGCTTCTTCTCACAGCCTCTTCCCATTCTCCTTTCCAACTAAATTGGATTACCTTCAGGACACCAAATGTCCCCACTGGCCTACTTACTCACAGGCTTTCTGCCTGGACTTTTACCTATCTTCTCCTACATCTATCTCACTGTTAGTAATGATGGATACCGAATGAAAAATTAGGGCAAAAAAAAAAATAGAGTATTGGAGAATGGGGTAGGGGTACATGTACTCAATATACAATAAATGACTGTAAGAAAATTAAAACTAAAAAAAAATTAGATGCATAGATTCTCTCCCTGAATCTTAAAACAAGCCAGAAGTACTATGATTATTCCCATTTCACAGATGAGAAAACAGAGGCTTGGCAAACTTAAGAGCCCTGAGCAATCCCACACAGCTATTAAGTGAAGGCATAGAGAGGGGAAGCTGAGTGATCTCACCCCAGAGCTCAGTCTAGGTCATCCCTCCTCCTAGCATGGTAACTAAACCTGGCAAACTTCTATGGTCATTTAGATACCACTCTCTCCAGAAAGTTCTCCTGGTAGGCGTCACACTCCATTGAGTGTGTTCATTCTGCACCTTGTGTTTATCCACTCACAGCCTTATCGTCTATCCCCTCCACCACCACCCCCCGAAACTTGTTTTCTTGTCTGTGTCTCCAACCAGCCTTAGAGGCTCCAGGGCAGATCCCATATGTCCTCCTTGCTCTATATAACTGTCCCTAAGAAGCTCGGAGAACTTCTATATAACTTGGAGTTCAGCCGGTGCCCAGAGCCTGGTAAACTCTGCTTCTCACTTTCTTTCAATGCCGTGCCACTGGAAACCCTGTGCAATTCATTGCACAGGAAAAGGTTAATCCCACTTACTGATGTCAGATTCAAGGAAGAATTAGCGACTTCTCCTTTTGAGGGGAATCCAGAATTATGTGAGCAGACTGAGGCTTTCTTGTGGTTAGCAGGCCCTGGGCACACGGATCAAGGCTGTTGCTCAGCTAGGCTTTTGCCCACTCCAGCTACCTCCTTTCCCCCATCAGATTGTCCTTGGTAGAAAACAAAAAGCAGGAAGTGGCTGGTCACTTTACAGAAAATTCACTGAGGGATTCTCCTTCCTCACTTGGCTTGTTCCCTAATATCACGCAAGATTGAAGGCGGAAGAGACATTGGACTGTAGTTCATCTAACCCCTTTTCACTGAAAAAGAAAACTGAAGCCCATGGGGGGCCAAACTTATCCATAGTGATTGGTCTCGCCAGAGCTGTGATCTACATTTTTCATTTAAATAGAAAATTTATTGAATACACTTTAAACATTACAACATGTTTAAAAAATAATTTACTTATTTTTTTTTGAGAATTTCATACAATGCACTTGGATCATGTTCAAACGCTCTCCTCCAACTCCTTCAAGATCCGCCTACCCCATCTCTCTACCCACCCAGTGTCATGTCTAGAAATAGTCTATGCCATCCCATAGCAGAAGTTCCAAGTACAGTTGACTAGGTGAGAGAAAATATGAAGAGTATCTTTTTAAAAAGTTTCTCTTTTAAACAACAAATTCCCTTTGCTAGCTAACACCCCACCGTGATCATTTTAATTCATGCACCCTTATGACCTAGTCACCTCTTAGGCTCCACCTTTCCATCTACATTGTATTGAGGACCAAGCTTCCAACAAGAACTTCTGGAAGATACATTCCAGCCATAGAAGGAAGCTTTGAGGTGGAAATTTTATTTTCATGTGTATATCTTATAACTTCATCATACACTGCTTAAAGTACATTTCCCTTTCCTTTGTGTAACAAAGACATGCCTTACTTTTCAAAAAAGTTACCATGTTATCAAGCTAATATATGGTAAAGTAATAAAGAGCAATTCTTGTGTGAGTCTAACTCATTCTGCAATGTTCAAATACCCCCTCTGAGTATTTGGGGTGGCTTTTGGTGTCCATGGGTGCATACTTCTCTTTAAAAGAAAGTGACATTGACTCTCAGTAGCTGCGATGGGTGNACATGGAGACGACTGTGTTCTTGCAACTTTGGATGCATAGCTGCGTAGACTAACTGGCACTAGGATGTCTGACTGTGCAGGCAGCCCGACTGTGCCCCCAGCCTGCTGCCCTAAACCCTTGGCTTAGCTCGTTAACAGAAGACTTTAAACATTTAAGTCACATTACCAACATTACCTGGCAAAGATCTTTTCCCAATGTTGACATTGCCTAGAAATTTGGAGCAATTATTTATCCAGAAACATTTTCTTCATTATAATTCTNTCATGTTGTAATAGCAAACATTTGGAAGAACCAANTTTTTGCCTAAAATTGGATCAGACTGTTGCTCTCATTTGAAAGGCATGTTTTAATTACAACAGTAACGGGAGATTTCTTTAATAGTTCTAATGGTATTAAAGTTTCTTGGCTTAACAGACTTTTGAGGGCACTGAGGATTGAACCCAGGGCTTCATGCATGCTAAACATGCACTCTTACCACTGAGCTACATCCCTAGCCACGCCCAACAGATTTTTAATAACACCCAATGCCCCAAGAAAGCTTTNCTTATTTCCGATCTCTATTCACAGATAAAATTTATCTAATTCTTCAGAGCAATGGCTCAAGTTACCTGAATCCAGGTTAATTTTGTTCCTGCTGTCTAGAATAGCCCCATTCAGCCACCAACGTATCAGTCTGTTTAATTAATATGTACTGGGTCTTCTTCAAGGCCAAGCAGGGCTCAATTATGCGTTCTAGCTAATTTTACCCTTTCTTCTTTGTATCACATCCTGCTTCCCCTCAGCTCCTCCTTAGCCTTATGCTCACAACAAAAGTTCAATAGGAGACTAACACTGGCATGATAAAATTAAATAAGACAGCACAGAAAAGCTGGGGGGTGGGGGGCCCAAAGGTGCCTCTTCCCTTCAGCAGGAAGGCAGAATAATGTGGCTCCTGCTTTGGGTTTGGAAAAGTTTACACAGTGAATATGTGAAGTTTATTCCATTAGTTATGACTGAATGCTGTTTCCTCCATATGAGAAACTATATCTGAGTGGGGTCACTACAGAGAGCACACATTTCCCAGTAAAGAGAAGTGTTATCATCTTATTGATGCCAGCAAAGCCTGTTAGGGACTATTAATTTTATTGTTCATTTANGCATGCATGGTTGCCACAGCAACAACATTAGTTCCTTCAAGTCCTTTGCGCAGTGAGCATCTGTTGAGAACTCTGCAAAGGTGTCAGTGCCTCTCTCTTTCTGTCACAGATTGGACCCCTTTCTTGCTCTCTGCATGAGCTACATATTTATCAAGAGTATCCCCCAAGAAGACACTTCTAGAATCAGGCAAAGAAGAAATCTACAGGAAAATGAAGGCTTTTCTTTCCTGTGCACTACTGCAGAAGAATGGATGGTTTGGGAGTTAGAGGATAATTACAAATCTTGGGTCAGCTGAAATGTGAATAAGTCCTTGGCAAAGTTCACAGCCAATCTTTTATGCAGGCTAGCCAGGACACTGAGTGTCTTGATTAAAGCCAAAATTGTAAATTCTAAATGCTCAAACTCCTAGTGGCATGCAGTGATAGGGTATAATTTCCTGCCAGCGATTTCATATTCCAAGATCTTCTTCTTAAGAACAATATAGATTTAAGAGAATATGGCTCTTAGAGGGATTCATTCTTTTTTGTTTCTCCTGACACTCAACCAGGGGCTGATGAAGAAAGATTAGATGTTTTCGAAGGCTTCNGGTGCTATGGNTGACAATTGTCTTTGAGGGTATTACTCAGTATGAATTCATATATTCGATCNTATCCTACATTATTTCCTCTATAATTTATATAGTTGAACTACAGGAGAATTTATAGAATGATTCCCTACTAGCCAGGGGAAAGCTGTGGGGCCNGGGCAGGATGTCTTTTAAAAAGGTTATTNTATATTTATATATTTATTTATTTTTGGTTTTTCAAAATAGGGTTTCTCTGTATATCCCTGGCTGTCCTGGAACTNGCTCTGTAGACCAAGCAGGCCTCAAACTCAGAGATCCACCTGCCTCTGCCACTTGAGTGATGGGATTAAAGGCCTATACCATCACCAACCAGGGCATGTATTTATTTTTTAATTGTGTGTATGTGTGTACGTGTGTGTGTGTGTGTGTGTGTGTGTGTGTGTGTGTGTGTGCTTGCACATGTGGATGTTGGAGGATAACTTGAGGGAGTCAGTTCTCTCCTTCCACCATGTGGACCCCAGGAATGGAACTCAGGTGGTCAGACTCAGAGGCAGGTGCATTTCCCCCTACCCATCTAGCCAGCCCCAGGCTGTCTTTTACATTGGTTGAGAGGAGATATTGTAAATGCTNGTAGAATCCTTGTTGAAACCTAACATGTAAATGTTAGGGCACCTGAGTGAGTGAGTTTATCAAAACATCATTACAGTTTCCTCCCGCTTCTGTCATTACTCCAATCATGCTGATCAAGAAGGGAGTTTTGTATTCACTTTTGCAAAGAACTTACTCATTCCTCTTCAAAATTCTTACCTAATGATACCTATTGTTCAATCATAAGTAATACTTAACAGCAAGATCTTTTACTTGGAGTAAATTATCTTTGAGAAATATTCAACTTGGGATTCTCTGTTGATCAAGACATTGACATTTCCCCCTCCTCAGTTTTAGGGAAGAAACTTCTATGCTTAATTCCATCCTTAAACAGGAAGGCTAAGCCTAAAATCCTCTGGTTTCTGCGGGACAGTGAATATGGCACTTTGGCAAGCCTTTGTGTGGATTCCCGGGACTCATTTCTCCAGGGCTTCCCAGTGTGTTGTGGTCTTTTTACTTAAATTCCTGCATTTATCAGCATAGAGCTTTCCTTTCGTTTTCTTTATCTAGGATCATAAGATCATAGTTCTTTTGAGTTAGAAAACACTTACGTCTCCTTTTGTCCATTTCTGTCCTCAGAACTTGGTAATACTTGACTAGGCTTTCCTATCATCTACTTTTAAAAGCTTGCTTACCTGTCTGTGTTTACATTTTGACACAAGACAACAGTTTTGTTAAATCCAAACTGTTATACCAATGTGGTTTTAGCAAAAACAGCTTTAATACAAGTAAGGTGTTTTGTTTGTTTGTTTGTTTGTTTGTTTCTCTAGATTTGATTTAAATTCATAGACTGACCCTGGACGGATCTGAATTTTGCTAGTTCTCAGTTTTCATCTATACAATGAGACTAGAATTCTCTCAGAATTTCTTGTGACGTTACCTGAAATGATGTGTGGGATGTGGGAGGTGCTACATGTATACGTGAGCTAGTGGTGATTCATCCTACCTGCTTGCTTTTGTCTACATCAGCCTGGTAGCTTTCATGTGAATTTCCCTGGACTAAACAATTTCAGTACTAGAAACACATGTTGCAGAAATATCCATACATATCATACAGCAACACATGTTAACTGACACTGTTATTAAAAAGCTGGAAACAATATTATCTTTCACTAGTGGGAAGAAAGTTAAATAAATATCCACATAGTGGGATACACTGCCATTGATACTTTCTGCAACTGCATAGAAATAGCTTTGAGACAGATGGTGTATGAAAAATCATTTCATCAAGTAGTATAGCGTGTATGATCCCATNTATGCTGAATAAAACCATACAAAAATTCAACAAGTCATACCTGTACATGGGAACACATTTGTATATAACTTGGTCATGTCCCATGTCACTGAGCTATCTCTCCTTACTGTATTATATTGTACAAAGACTAGAGATTATGAANTGAGTCTTGAGGTTGGGAGTGTTGCTTCAGTGGAAGAGTGTGTGTTTAGCATATGCAAGGACCTGGGTTCAATTCCCCCAAACTCCCTTGCCATCTCCAAAAAAAGTTTTAGAGTCACAATGATCAGCTTCAAATCCTGACATGACACTTCATGTTGCGTGTTTATGGGCAAAGGATACCTTTTCTGTGCTTCATTTTCCACCTCTAAAAAGAGATTGGAAAANTTTTACCTGAAGTTGATCATTTCAAATAAGTAAAAAAATTCTAAATTCTAGAATGTGTTTTTACTCTGAAACCTAGGACAGCATCATGTGCTCTTGGGAAAATAGAATCTATAACAGTTTAGTTGTTTTGTGGGCTTCAATCTTATCTCCTGTCTCAACTGAAACTCCCTGGTTAGAGCCTTTATGACAGTTTCTCTGTCAGCTACAGTAGCCACCAAAGAGTTAGGTCCCCAGTGATCCTGAAGACATCTGTTTTAAAGGAATAATACCTTTGCTTTTCTCCTTCTTTCTTCCTTTTTTAGTATGGTCTGGCTATGTAGCCCAGGCTGGCCTTAGACGCAGAGTTCTCCTGCCTTAGCCTCCTGAGTGCTAGGATAACAGATGTGTGCTATCACCCCTGGGAGAATTCTTGCCTAACAACAATAACAGCAACTCAAATATTTCTATTAACTAAATTAATTAACATAATGATAAATTACTTGCTAACCCAACAGTTGTTGAGTATCTGTTACAGACCAAACGATGGCTGTTACACAGTGAAGACTTTTGTGAATATCTAATTAGATTGAGTTCCCTCTCCCTCTCNCTTTCAACTGGTACAGTTTTGTACTTGGCTTTGAATGGACTTGATGTCACTTGTAATCCTGCTATGAAGAACAGGTGAGAACAGTGAGAAGAAGTCAGCAGGGACCAGAGAAGCTGATGGAGCGTGATGTTCTCCAGGTGATGTCAAAGCCACAGGCAGACCTTGAACAAGATGTTCTCTGATGGAGAGATCTGGGGTCATTGCTCTAGTTACCAGCAGGCCTAAAGCTTACATAGCAGGCCCAGGGCTCAGAATACTATCTCACTGCCACATTGTCCGAGTTGGAAGCTCAGCCCCACTACCTAACAGCTGGGTACTTAGGCAAAGTACTTTCTCTTTCTGATTCAGTTTCATCATCTATTAAGTGGAATACTATAACTTTGTTTTGTTGATAAAAAGACATAGCACACTTAATGGTACGCAGCAAGTAATTAACACACCTAAGCATCCTCAAATGGTGGCTATTATTATTTTAAAGTTAATCATATCAAACTGTAGTTAATAATATCACACACACACACACACACACACACACACACACACACACATGCATTTTGAGACAGGGTCTCACTATGCTGCCTGGAACTTACCATATAGACCAAGCTGGCCTTGAAGTCACAGAGATCACCTTCCTCTTCCTTCTTAGTGCTGGGATTAAAGGGTTGAACCACCATGCCAGCCAATAACATATTATATTCTTGAAAATTGCTGAGTAGATTTTAAGTGTTTTTATTACAAAAATTAAAAGTATGTGGTCCATATGTTTATTGATTTGATTTTGCCCATCCTATGATGTGTTTCAAAACAACAATATTGTACATGGCTAATATATACATATATATACATAATTTTTGTCAATTTGAAATAAAATTAATCTTACCAAGAAATGAAGCAGTTGGACCTACAGTATGGAGGCCAGTGAAACCAAACAAATGTGGAAATGAGATGAAGGTGGATTTGGGGAGGGAGTAAATGAAGAGACTCTATGCAAAGAGAAAGTATAATTGACACAGGCCAAAGACTCAAAGAACCCTGAGATTTTAGAATCAGAATTCACTAATTCATCCAGCCAGCCGCCTATTCTGTATACATTTACTGGGTACAGACTGAGCCTGCAGCTCTGCTAGTGGCTGGGTCTATGCTGTGACCTGATACCCCTTCTTCTATCAGCTTTGAGTTTTTGTGGCCAAAAATGTGCTTTTGGGTTTCACTCATGTCACACTAAGGGATCCCTTGCTGCCCTGGACAGAGTGCTGACCCCTAGCCTTGGATTTTTCTATTTCTAGAGAAATGTGTNTATACACAGGAGCAACCAGCCCCATCTACTCTGAGGCTGTGGGAAATGTGACATTACCTTTAAAGTATCTGCATCTAATTCTACACAATGCAAATAGTACCAA